>PVJH01012878.1:0-13901 GCA_004026705.1 Nesogale talazaci | reverse complement strand
GGAATTGAACCTCCATCCCAGTGGGCCGCAGTCCGCACACAACCACTACGCCACCGGGGCTCAGCCCTGGAGCCTTCTTGTTAATGTGAGCTTTATTGCTAAATCATTTCTTCTGAGCACTTGTTTTGGCTGTATCCCAAAGATTTTGTTATGTTGTATTTTCATTCTAATTTGATTTCTTCTATGACCCAGGGTTTTTCTACTCTCCCTGTGACAAATTTATAGTTTTATACTATTGTGGTCTGAGAAGATATTTTGTATGGTTTTAAACTTTTAAAATGTATTACAGCTTTCTTTGTGGCCTACAATACAGTCTAGTATAAAGATGTTTAGTATAAACTTTAGTTTATAGTTTAGTAAAAAGTTTATACTAAACTTTAGTATAAACTTTAGTAACAACTTTAGTATAAAGTTGTTTCATGTGCATTGGGGAAAAATATGAATTATGCTGCTATTGGGTAGTGTAGTCCATAATTTTCATGCCTTCTTTGTGAATTTACCCTTTAATTATTTTATAAGATCTTGGTCTTTTTAAAAAATGTTTTGTTTCATTCTTCCTTTGTGTTCATGCTATATACTTTTGCTTGTCTGCTAAATAGTCCAGTCTGCTTCACTGCTATAGCCACCCTGTAGAACAGAACAGAACAGCCCCTGTGGGGTTCTGAGACTGTAAATCCCCTGAATCAGAGTAGTTGGTTGGTATTTTTCAGCTGTTGACCTTGTTAGAAATCCAACTTTTAGCCCTCTATGCCACCAGGACTGCCCACAGGAAATCATAATATGGTGGTGTCAGATCATTGGACCTTTAAGCATTTAGTAACCATAATAGACACACAAGGAATTTTCAGGGAAATGAGTAATCCAGGTCAAGTCAAGCCAGGTTATATGGTAAGATTGACCCAATAATGGGAAATATCATTCTCAAGGGAAATAGTAGTTGGCATATTTTAGGGGTTTTAAGAGTTGACGCTCACAGAATCTGTGAAATAATGCAAATCAATATTGATTCCAGTTGTTAAGGGCCTTTGAGGCAGGAAATCACTTTATAAGGACTTTTAACATACTGTGGTAACTTTTAACGTAATATGGATAGAGCAGAAAAGGGAAGAAAATGAAAGGAAAACTACTCAGATATAGTGTAGACAAACAATGGAATGGGCTGTTATTGGACTTAAATATTATTTCATTAAGGTCACTTATTTATTGAGGATGATGAGGGAACAAATGTACAAATGTGCTTAACATACAATGTATGGATGTATGGATTGTGATAAAGCGTTGTATCAGCCCCAACAAAATGATTTTTATAAAATAAAGCTACAAAAAAAGTTCATTGACTTAATTATATTTTTTTGTTTTGTTTTGTTTTTGTGGGCATCACTGCCTCTGTGGTCATGGGCGCTACCCAGTGCTGCTCCTAGTGCCTACCCAGTACCCAGTGCCGCTCCTGAGAGCCGCCGCTGGATTTGAACCGCCAAGCCCGCGGGCTGCAGTTCCACACTCAACCACTTAACGCCACCGGGGCTCAGCCCGACTTAATTATATTTTGATACTTGAGACATATTTTTAAAGCAGATTGCTTGTGACTTAGCTTTTCATATTTAATTTGTCATGTTTGTATAAATAATCACAAAGCCTCATTAACTGAAATTTATCTCACTGACCCTTACCAAATGAGAGAATTTCTCCACTGACTTTTAAGATCCACTAAGTAAATGCTTATTAGGTAAGTTAATGAAGACTGTCTGACTTATATCCCTTTACAGCTGCCTCCACACATTTAACTTTTATCTTGTTAATACATTATCTCTGTTGTTTCTACTTTGTGAAAGGGAAACTTTCAAGATAGGCCATAGCTAACTTGCTCTAGATTCTTTAATGATAGGCTAGGGCTCATACCTTTGCTCTCTCTTTCCAGTACTTAGCACAGTGAGTGTCTGACACATTGTAGATACTCAGTACATATTTCAAGAGATCATTGCTTTTAAATCTTGATGTTTGTTCAAAGAAAACTACAAAATAACTATTATAAGAAACCAAAATGATCTACAGAAATGGAGTAATAATTCATGCTCATGCATGCATAGGAAGACAACATTGTAAAGATACTGCTCCTACCCAAAAGCAATCTATTAAAACAACCCATGTATGGAATGATGCAACTCTGCAAGCTCCAATAAAATGGCTTTATGAGGGATAAGAGGAATAAATAGGGCTGAGCCCCGGTGGTGTAGTGGTTGTGCGCGGGACTGCGGCCCACCAGGACGGAGGTTCAATTCCAGCAGTGGGGCTGGGCCTCTTACTCCCACCACCGGAGAGCAGTGATGCCCAAATAAAACAAAACAAAACAAAAAAGAGGTATTAATAAATAAAACAATGCAATTTCAAGCCAGGTTCCAACTATATTTTTTTCAAGTTTTATTAGTGCTTCATATATCATATGAAGGGGTACACCCCCCCCCCCCAAAAGCTGGAATTATGCTGGGCAGAAAGGAGCTTTACTAATACACATTTTCCCACGGAGCAAGCATCCAACATCTCACTCTGAGTTAGTGCACACAGTGGCCTATTCTAGGAAACTTCTCTCTGGTCACCGTGAACTTTGTAATACAAGCAGTTTAACTCAAACCTCATTTTTGGGGATGACCAATTTAAGAGAACAGTGTCAAGCTGTGAAATTTTGTTTCCTACTCGGGAAAAATGCCACAGAAACTGTTGTGTTGTTGAACAATGCTTACAAGGACAGAGCTATGGGAAAACTCAAGTGTACAAGTGGTTTTCTCATTTCAAAAAAGGTGAAATGTCGATTGATGACAAACCTCTTTCTGGACATCTGTCAACTTCCCGAATGAGTGAAAATGTCGACTCGTCATTTGGAGTTCTTTCCACCAGGTCAGATTGTTAATCAATCTTTCTATTTTAGAGGTTCTGAAAAGATTGTGAAACAATGTGGGACCCAAAAAAAGCCTGGTTTGTGGCAGGTGGGATTGGTTTTGCCACTATGACAATGCACTTTGCTCACATAACCATCTCAGTATACCCATTGGGGAAAGGGTGGTCAGAGCGTGTCTCTATTGCCCCACATACCGTATTCACCTGCCCTCACTCCATGTGACTTCCTTTTGTTTCCGCGAATGAAGAGGGACATGAAAGGACAATTTGATGATGTAGAAGAGGTGAAGAAAAAACAAGGGGGCTGAGCCCCGCTGGCACAGTGGTTGAGTGCAGGACTGCGGCCCACTGGCTTGGTGGTTCAAATCCAACAGCAGCTCTCCAGGAGCAAGGCTGGGCCTCCCACTTCCACCAGAGGGCAGTGATGCCAAAAAAAGAAAAAACCAGGGAAGTGCTGTCAGCCATCCAAACAGATGACTTTGAAAAATGTTTCCTAGAATAGAGTAGCAAATTTAGCAAATATATTAAGTGTAATGGAGAGCACTTTGAGGGTGAAGGGTTTGTTTGTTTGTTTTTTAATTAAATACATAACTTCGAAAAAATTACTTTGGGGAGTAACACCTCATACAATTCATTAATTTGTTCATATTCTGGAGAGTTATACAACTTTCATCACATTCAATTCTAGAGCATTTTCTTCTTCTTTGTAGTCACTGTTATTCATGAATTTTTTTCTTCTAATTGTGGCAAAAATATACACCATGGAACATTCTCCAGTTCTAAAAACTACTTGTATATTTCATTGTTATATGCGTCATGTTGTATGACAATTATGATAACCCTTTTCCAAATCATTCTGCTGCCATCGACATTCACTCAATGTACCCATACAACAGTTCTTTTGCCTTCACCAGTGAGAACCACTGGACAAGTTTGAGTCTCCACCCCCTACCCCTTTCTGTGGTTTTCTTAATACAGAATTCAAATCTCATGTACTTTCATGCTTAAATCGCTTTTGAAATGAGTTTTATAAGCACAATCAACCCTAGTTCTTCCTTCCCCTCCCACATTCATTACTTGCTCCCCAAATACCCTCACCATCCCTTATCCTCCCCCCCCACATCCCCTATAAGCCATTGCATCATTTATTGTGTCTATGCATATACTCCTGTGCTTCACAAACTGAGAAACCCACCAATAACAAACTACTGTTAAGGATTAAACAATAATATAAAGATATAAATAATGAGTAAGAAAGGAAAGACCATTATCAAAATTTTAAAAGCCAGTGAAGAAATTTTTGTCGTGGACCAAGCATGAAATACTTGAGTCTAGAACAAATTCAGGTTGGATCAAGAGGAAGGCCAACTGACCAAATATCAAGTTCAATCCAGTTCAATGTCACCAAGTTCACAGTTGATCAAGACCCTTGCTGTGACTAGATGGGGTCTGCCAGAGACTTAATCGAACTATATAGTTGGCAGATGAGTTTTGGGCTCCCACTGTCATCCAGAGCCTACTATAAATTGTATGTTCACAATTTATGATTTGATACTTTTCCTTTTGTCACATTTGGATTTTGTTATTCAACTATGTTCTTTAAGGAAATGAAAAATCTATTTGCTTTATATGAAGAGGGAAAAGACCCAGAATAAGCAATGGACTTTTTAAGGAGAAAAATAAATTAGGAGACCTTTCACTACCAGACCTCAAAGCCACAGTAGTATTATAGCCTAGTAATAGTACAATAGTGGGTACATAAACCAATGGAAACAATTAGAAAACCTAGAAATAAAAGGGCAAGTCTCCATCTACAGAAAAATGAAACTGGACCCAAACCTCACCCCATGAATTCAAGATGGATCAAAATACAAATGTAAATCCCAGAGCTATAAAGACCATTAATGAGAAAGTAGGGACAAACTTAGGAACCCTCTTCAAGACACTGACATACTATCAAATAAGAAGAAAGCACAAACAGTCCAAGACAATAGATGCCTGGGAACCTAATTAAAATAAGACATCCATCCAAGAGTAAAAAAGATTGGGATTAGGGGAAAATCATCAGCAATGGCACAAGAAAGGACAAATCTCTGAAATATAGTGAAAATTGCAATATCTTAAGAATAAATTGGGGGCTGAGCTCTGGTGGCGTAGTGGTTGTGTGTGGGACTGTGGCCCACAGAGTTGATGGTTCAAATCCAGCAGCAACTCTCCAGGAGCAAGGCTGGGCTTCCTACTCCCACCAGGGCAATGATGCAGCACAAGAAAAAATAAATAAATAAATAAATAAATAAATAAATAAATAAAATGGGGGCTGAACTCTGGTGGTGTAGTGGTTGTGCGCGGGACTGCGGACCACTGGCATAGAGCTTCAATTCCTGCAGTGGCTCCACAGGAGCAAAGGCTGAGCCTCCTACTCCCACCACCAGAGGGCAGTGATGCCCCCCCAAAAAAAGAATAAAATGAATAATAAATGGGCAGAGAACTTCAAACAGTTAAAAAATGACATCCATTTGACTAACAGACAGGTGAAAAGATGTTCATTAGCAAATCAAAACAATAATGAACCTCGCACTAACAACCCACTTTTTTTTTTTTTTTTTTTGGATGCTGGAGAGAGAGCAGAGAAGTAGGAACTCTCATACCTTGCTGGTGAACTTGTACAACCACTGTAGTAAACCATGTGACACTACCTCAAGCAACACGGAATAGGAATTCTATAGTATTTAGCAATATCTCTGCTGGGTAGATACCCTAAAGTAGTAAGAGCCATAAGATTAACAGACAGGTCCACTCCCACATTGATTGCAACACTATTCACAACAAGAAGTTAGTATTGTTTGGTCAATTATTTGGGTTACTTTTTACATTTCATTTTTGTTATGTTACCCACTAATTTTTAAGCAGAGTACTATCCAGTTTCCATGTATTTGATATTTCTTCCTCGGTAGTCTTATTTTTTTAATTTTATAGCACTGTCATGAATATATGCTTTGTGTTATCTCAGTGTTTTTAAATTTCTTGGAGTTTGCTTTGTGGTCCATGTGCAGTAGAATGTTCTGTGTGAGTTGGAGAAAGTGACATGTTACTGGTTAAAGTGTTCTGTATGTGTCTATGGTTGACTGTATTATTTGATTCTTCTTTGTTTATTTCTAGTTGCTCCATCCTTCATCAGAAGTAGTGAATTAAGATATACTTTTATTGTAGAGTGACGTATTTTTCTCTTCAAGTCTATTTTTGCTTAAATATTTTGAGGTTCTTTCCATAGATATTCATTATGGTTAAACCCTTTTTCAATTGACTTTTTTTGTTTGTTTTTGGGGCATCACTGCCCTCTGGTGGTGGGAGTAGGAGGCCCAGCCTTGCTTGGACCTCCAACTCAGTGGGCCACAGTCTCGCGCACAACCACTACGCCAGCCGGGCTCAGCCCTCAAATGACCTTTTAATGTCCTTTATCACTTGTGGATTTTGCTTTAAATCTGTTTTATCAGGAATTATATAACTGCTGCTCTTTAGTTTTTGCTCTTTGTTTGATATATTTGTTTCCTCAATTTTAGTCTGTCCTTGCATCTTAAGTATGTCTCAAAAATAATAATAATAATAGTAAAGTGTGTCTCTTGTAAACAAATTGGTGAGTAATTGAAGATAATCTCATATCTTTTTTGTTGATTTTCTGCCCAATGAATTCCATTTGAAGGTTATTCTGGTTTTTACAAATACCTTTCATTTCTATGTGGAAATGTCCTGATTTCACCCTTGTATTTAAGGGACTGTTTTATTGAATATGCGATTCTTGGTTAGCCTTGTTTTGTTTTTCCTTGCAAAATGTTATATATATACCATCCCAATGCCTGCTTGCCTGCATGGTTTCTGCTTAAAAATTAGAGTTTAGTCCTAATTGTTTCTTTGTAGGTAACTTTTCACTTTTCAAACTCTTACTAGGATTCTTTGCTTGTCTTTGGTTTTGAAAGTTTGATTATGATATGTCATAGTGATTTCCTTCTGGGGCCTAATCTTTCAACCATTTGAATGCATTATCTTCTCATTTCTCATCAGTACAAGGCAAGTTTTTTTCTACAACTCCTTGACAATTTGATCTGTGGTTTTTGGTGTTTCTTCCTGTTCTGGAATTCCAATCACAAGTTATTTCTCTTGATAGTGTACTGCATAATTCTTGACTTCTCTTTGAATTTGTTGTTGTTGTTGCTTCTCTCATAAAAAACTCATTACCGGGGCTGAGCCCTGGCGGCGTAGTGGTTGTGCGCGGGACTGCGGCCCACTGGGACGGAGGTTCAATTCCAGCAGTGGGGCTGGGCCTCCTCCTCCCACCACCGGAGAGCAGTGATGCCCCCCAAAAAAAAAAAAAAAAAAAAAAACTCATTACCATCAAGTAGATGGCTAAGTAACCCTATAGGACAAGGCTGACCTGCCCCTGTGACTTCCCGAGACTGTAACAGGTGCTGAATAGTGAATGTACCATGGACTGCCAAAAGAACAGACAGATTTGTCTTGAAAGAAGTGCAGCCAGAATGCTCCTTGGAGGCAAGACTTCATCTCACATACTTCAGACATAGTGTAAGAAAAGATTAGTCCCTGAAGAAGAACAAAGATCTTGGTAAAGTGGGGGGGGCAGTGAAAAAGGAAAAGGCCCTCTGCAAGCTGGATTGATAGAGTGGGTGCAACAATGTGAGGCCATGGTGAGGATGTCACGTGACTGGCAGTGTCTTCTGTTGTATATGGAGTTCCTGTGATCAATTCACTGCACCTAACAGCAGTGGTTTGAAAGACCCCAGATCCTCAACATGAACAATTTGTTGGGCTCCAGAGCATGTCTAAACTCCACCCCCAGTACTCCCTCTTCCACCTCCTTCCTTTCCTTTTGGCGTCATTCATCAACCTAGACTCCGAATAGCAGCTGCACAAGATTAGGAAGCAGTCATATCATCAGGTGGTGGCTTTCAAGGACACAACAAGCTCCTGTGCCCACCACCTCTTTGTGACCCCCTCCTACACCCAAACATGCAGCAAATTTGGTTCCAACTACCAGCCCAACCACATACCCAGCAAGTCTGCCCCTCCCATATCCAGTGAATACAGCTCTCAAACTTGGTCCATCAGACCCCATCAGGTTTTAAATTTTGTCTTTATAAGAATTTAACTCTTGGGCTGAGCCCCGGTGGCGTAGTGGTTGTGCGCGGGACTGCAGCTCACTGGGACAGAGGTTCAATTCCAGCAGTGGGGCTGGGCCTCCTACTCCCACCACCGGAGAGCAGTGATGCCCCCCCCCAAAAAAAATTTGACTCTAGATTGTACAGGGACTGCATGTATATAATATGAAAATATGCTTGTATATAGCATCTAAATCATATAACATCTGCTGCCACATTGGGCACATTTAGCAGCACATAGTTGTAATTAAAAGTCCGCAATAATGGCTTCTTTGTTAATAACTATGGTAAGTGGATTTTTGGGGGGTCATGGATTTCATGTAAAATATTTCTTTATATGACATATAACCATACTTCCTCTATGGAGGAAGAACAGCAGAAAACATGAGGGAAGGGAGACAGCGATCGGTGTGAGAGATGAAAATAATAGCCATGTACAATCTATCGGAGTTATGAAGGGAGAGAAAGAAGAGCTGGTACCAAAGGCTCAATAGAAAGTAAAAGTCTAGAAAAGAATGAGGGCAGCATATGTACAAACATGCCTGATTCAGTTGATGTATGGATTGTAATAAAAATGATTAAAAAATGATTTTAAATGATTTTTTAAATATTTCTCTATAGGATATTTTTACCAGTAAAATAAAGCTCACAGGGCTGAGCCTTGGTGGCATAGTGGTTGTGTGCGGGACTGCAGCCCACTGCATTTGCGGTTCAAATCCAGCAGCAGCTCTCCAGGAACAAGGCTGGGTCTCCTACTCCCACCAGAGGGCAGTGATGCCCCCCCCCCCAAAAAAAAAATATATATATCATAGTAAACTCTTGCTACACAATATATGGAAATTGTACTATTAAAGTTTGGCATTTTTCTCCTACTCCCACCACTGGAGAGCAGTGATGCCCCCCCCAAAAAAAAAAAAAGTTTGGCATTTTTATATTGAGTGTACGTTTCTTATTTAAATACAAATGTATATTTATCAAATGATAGAATTATAAACAATGTAATATCACACTCGAAAAGTAGAGCGGTCATGTTTATCCATTCAAAGTCACACACTAGAAGAGGAAGGGGAAGAATAAAAAGGACAAAAGCCATTTATCTACTGTCATAAGAAACTACCTGGAAGTTACCGCGTAGTAGCCTCAATTAACTACAAGAGCAAGTTGGGGCATGTTGTCTATTCTGTGCAGCTAGGATAAGCAGACTATAATTTATTTGTATTTTTTAAGATCTTTTTTGAATTTAAATCATTGTCTATACTTCTAAAGCTGTATCTGTTCTTCCAGGTACTTTCTTTCACACATCCTACCTCGTTCCACTCTGCAGAGACATATGAGTCCCTGTTACAGTGCCTGAGAATGGAAGATGACAAAGTAGCAGAAGCTGCTATACAAATTTTTAGAAATACAGGCCACAAAATAGAAACAGACCTTCCCCAGATAAGATCGTGAGTATATATTTTTTCTAATGATAAATGTTTTCCCTCTTAAAATCCTAGCCATAGAATCATATCCCTTTTGTGTGTGAGGGGTTAGAATAAAGACAACTTCATTCTGAAGCTAAATTTTGTTTATATAAAAATTATTTTTTCAACATTATTAATCTAAAGTTATCAGTAGAATTTACCACCTTCATGATGTCTGACCCCAAAATGAAATTGTCTACTCAATGAACTACTGATGGGTGGGTATCGGTGGTGCTGCTCTTACTTCCCCCTCCCCTCCAGCTCACACCACAGCTCTCCTCTTGGCGCTCTTGATTGCGAGACACGTTTGTTTTTGTTTTCACTGTGACGTGTTGAGGTTTGTTGCCTTAGGATCAAGCTTAGTGCTGAAGGTTTTATTTAGACTTAAATCAGCCTTTAGCGAATATGCAAGTAATTCTTCATATCCATTCATTAATCACTTTTTCTTCTTGGGATAACAATAGGACGAGAGGGCTTTAGAAAAAATAAAAAGAGCCTATGTTGACATTTTGATGTGTATGGGTTTTGTTTTTCATGGGTATGTTTGTCTATCGAAAGTGTTTTATAGGTTCATGTAAATATGTTCTTTTCATTTTACTTGTTTTCTAAATATCATTCATAGGTATCAAGTCTCAGCTTTGCTACTTGGTAACTCTGTCTTGTAGGAGGCTCAGGTTCTCTAATCTGTGTGACGGCTATAAGTAATAAGTAGTCCTTGAGTGGTTGTAGGATTCGTTACCTTATTCCCTGAAAAAGACTTAATGTTTGCTCGATTTTTTAAAATATTTTTCCATCAGTATACTTGCACACTTCTATCATTTTGGCTTTGCTACTTTGAAAATAACTGATGAAAGCTATAGAAGGAAATTAGGACATTAGAAATATGACCGCACGAAATTGCTATCTTATTTTTCTTTCTCAAAGAAAACTGACTACTTAAAAGATAGCATGCATTCAAATAAAGGGAGTGATGCAGGAGACAACCTAAGGTATTACTTGTGGTTTGTAGGGATTTGATTGTTTTTTCACTGTTGATATTACTTACAGGACCTTAATTCCTATTTTACATCAAAAAGCAAAGCGAGGTACTCCACACCAGGCAAAACAGGCTGTGCATTGTATACATGCCATATTTACAAATAAAGAAGTCCAGCTTGCACAGATTTTTGAGGTACGTATAATACATATAATGTATGTTGGGCTTTTGGGATTTCTTTAAGTGCCGTGGTGGCTTTGTGACAAGAGCCCCAGTGACGTAGAGGTTTGCACATCAAGCTGCTAGCCATCGCATCTAAGGTTCAAACCTTCCAAGCCTGTCTGCAGGAGAAAGATAGGCTTTCGACTCCAAAGTCAGAAACTCAAAGGGGCGGTTCTTCTTTGTCCTATGTGATCACTTTGAGTTGGAATCAACTCAATGGCAGTGAGTTTTTGTTTTTGGTGTTTTCATGATCACTCAAGCTAGAGGTGTGTTTTTTTGTTGTTTTGTTTTGTTTTGTTTTGGTTGGGGACATCACTGCCTGGTGGGAGTAGGAAACCCAGCCTTGCTCCTGGAAAGCTGCTGCTGGATTTGAACCACCAACTCTGTGGGCCACAGTTCCACACCAAGCTAGAGGTTTTTAGCATTTCTAATTTTAATGTAAATTCTGTGCGAGCAGATACCTCACGTTTCTTCTTCAGTACTATATTTCCAACGTTTCGTTTATATTTTGAACTTAGTCGCTATTGAATGATAGTGTGCATGTGTTGACATTTTGTCTTCCTTTAAGGCTTGCTGGCTGAAGTCCATTTGTCTTCAGTGAGCACTGAGTTGGTTTTGAAACCCCGTCTATCTGACCACTCTGTCTGGAAGTTAATCCTTGTTTCCCTTTCCTTACATATAATCCTTTGCCTCGTTATGCTCTTATAATATTATCTGTTACAAATTAAGTACCATGTTAACCAAACCCAGACAACTTATATTTTCTTTTATTGAAAGTGATTTTAAACTGCCTCCCATGCCAACTTCAGAGACCTGGGAAATGGTGCTGATTTCAGTGAAGTAGAAATGTTAGCATGTGCGTGGACTCATGTGTATTTTTTACTTTCTTTCCATTTTTAGTTTCAGTCAATAAGAACCAAGAGTTTGGTCTTAAGGTTACTGTGGCCATATATCACTAGAATAGACTGACTTTGGCCACGTTAAATTCAGAATTCTGAAATGTGTTTTAATAGAATGTCTAGACATTTATAAAACAAACTAGTAATTTTGTCTATTTTATTTTTATAGCCACTCAGTAGGAGTCTGAATGCAGATGTACCAGAACAACTTATAACTCCATTAGTTTCTTTGGGCCACATTTCTATGTTAGCACCAGATCAATTTGCTTCCCCAATGAAATCTGTAGTCGCAAATTTTATTGTGAAAGATCTACTAATGAATGACAGGGTAAGTTTCTCCGTTTTCATGAGAGCATAAAGCTTGTGGCATTACACTTAGAGCCTATAATATCAAAATTCGTCTCCATCTGTCTCAGCAAATGCTTGCTTCTTTCTATCCTTTTAAATTATTGTATAACTCACTCCTTATATGCTTGCTCAGGCGCCAATGCTTTCTGACTTCGCAGTAGATATTACTAGAACTTAGCATTCAAGAATGGCAAATGAGACTGTGTCGTGAATGTCTGATGAAGGTAAAAATGTAAATCAAGTAGGTTTATCCGAACCTTTAGAGAACAATTGAGAATATCCTGGAGCATTCGAACTTTTTTTTTTTTTTTAAACAAGTAACAGTTTTTAAATAAATAAGCTTGAATTATACTAATCTTTTGAAATATGACAAAAGGATCTCAAGCTTTTGGCACTAAATATGAGGGTAAGTAAAAGTATTACTGTAACATAAAAACCTTTATAAATCAAAAACATCAAATTTTAAAGATACTGTTTCTTTACATCTTCATTTAGGCCTTATGTACATTTCTAAAGGCAGTATTTCCATCTTTCTAACCCTTTTCTTAGAAATTATGTTTTCTTCCCTTTGCAACATGTCCAAACTGCAGTCTTAACGACCTCAAAGACTAAAATCTCTGTTTAGATGTTTTATGCATTTGGGGAACCAAAAGAAAGGGACAAGGTGAGACTGTAGAATAAGTAATTTTCCCAGAGGAATGATCCAAGGACAGTCCTTCCTCCCCTCCAAGAATGAGTCAGTGCATTACTAGGATGGGAAAACTTCCCCAGCAATACTCTTCTTCATTTTCCTCAAAATTTCTTCCTATTAAGTCCTGCAGTTTCCCTATGTCCTTCAAGAAAAATCTAAGATTACCCCATGGAGATCCAAACCCCCCCTACACACACACAAGTTAAGTTACCCTAGCCTTCTGAGCTGACCTGTTGACCCAGAAGTTAATTGTCCAACAAATCCATAAACCCCTGCTTTTATTGGACCTGGTTTGTGTATTGGGGGGGGGGGGGGGCAGCTAGGGCACTCTTAACGACTCTAAGACAGTTGGCAAGTGTCCTACTAAGAAAACCTATCTGCTGCCACCCATTTATCAAAGAGACCAGTTTAAGTACTTTTTGTTTGTAATAAATAATGCATGTCTGAAAGTGTAACAGTAACATTTGACCTACCTTCATTTGTCCTGTGGTTGAGATAGGTGCTGAAGAGTATGTGTATTGACAGCTTTGGTGGCATAGTGGGTGAAATGTTTCGTTACTAACCCCAAGGTTAGCAGTGTGAATCCATCAGCCATTCCATAGGGAAAAGAGGTTTTCTACTCATATAAACTGCTTCAGGAACCACAGAGGCAGTTCCATGCCTATAGGGTCGTTCTAAGTCAGAATTGACTGGATGGCAGTGAGTCTAATCTTTTAGTTCTTGGTTTGATCCTAGGACTATACAGCTTGAAAAAACTATCCCTATGATTTCTGAAACACATCTGTAATTAAAAATAGCCACATGAGCCCAAATTAAAAGGATATTGAGTAAAGAAACAAATCAGCTGGAGCATTGTAAATAAAGGTCAAGTCAATGTCAGTTTTCCCCAAGTCATCCTTAACCTCTCTAAGTGGCTTACTCAGCAGGAACACCCATTATAAGGAACTTTTTGAAGAATAGGATTCTCTCCCCTCTCACCCATTCTGGATATAGTAGATAAGGACAAAGGCACTCAGGTCCTAAGTCTCACTTCTCACCCCTCACAAGTCCATTCTTTTTTTTTTTTTTTTAAAGTTTTTTAGGCATCACTGCCCTCTGGTGGTGGGAGTAGGAGGCCCAGCCTTTGCTCCTGTGGAGCTGGAATTGAACCTCCATCCCAGTGGGCCGCAGTCCCGGGCACATCCACTATGCCACCAGGGCTCAGCCCCACAATTTCATTCTTTTTTTTTTTTTTTTTTT
>PVJH01012877.1:17448-56600 GCA_004026705.1 Nesogale talazaci | reverse complement strand
CTGGCGGCTAGCACGGCCTTCTGCGTTCTGGAAATGAATCTTCTCCATGTGAGCCTCGGGTCTGGTAAATGGCCCAGGTCAGCCTGAGTGGACGTCCTCCAACATCTATCCCGGATTTACCACCAGGAAGCTCAGGCTACCCGAGGCAGCGACGCTGTCTCCTGAGACGGATGAGAAGGAACCTGCAGGAGATTCAGGGGCGAACCTGGTGACCCACGAGAAAGCTGTCTGACCTTCGGTGGGGCTGCAAGCCCTCTGCCCTTGGGAAGTGCCCTTTAAAAGCAAGAAGCCTTCCCCTGGACACATCCCCCTCCTCTGTCACTTCCACCGGGTTATCCCAGCAAAGCACACTTCATGCAAGCCTCACACACCCTCCTCCTCACATGAGGGGCACCCCTGAACTGCGTTTGAAGGGACCCATGCGCAAATAAATGTGGGCTTAACTCTCTGTTGCAGCGGGTGTGTGTGTGTGTGTGTGTGTGTGTGTGTGTGAATGCGGCTTTTCCCGGGCCTCTCGCAAACCACACAGAGTGGAACCTGCTAGCCTCCCCCGTGGGGGACAGCCCGGTGCTGAGAAGCCGGCCCTGGCTTTCCCGAGTGTCACACCTGCCTCTTTCCACCAAGAGTGAGCAGTTGAGGGCAGTGTGCAGGCAGGGCTGGGAGGCCTAGGCAAAGCTGAGCCCCTGGGCGGGGAGGGGCATCATGTTTATTCAGGAGGGAGGTAGGGATTTGCAGGAAAATAGCCCATGTGGGCAGGGCCAGGTTAATCAGATGCATGCCCAGCTGTCCCTCCAAGATGGATTCTGTCCCAGAAGCTTCTGGTATCAGGGAGCAAAACCACTCTGGGGTGTCCTTAGGCATTGTCAGGCTGGGTCACAGAGGTGGGGTGCTGACTGTCAGAGGGATCTGTTGTCTGGAAGTCATTCTAGCACGAAACTCTGGGTGCTATGAAGCACCCCACGGTCATGTCCAGGTGTATGGACAGCTGCACAGCCCCCTCACTCTGACTGCCCGGGAGGCCCTGCTGGTCACCGTGTGCGGCAGCACCACACCACCATGTGTCTGGCGTGGGGGTGGGGCCTTCTGACCTGGCTAGACTTTTCAAAGGGGGTGGCTGGGCCCCTTAGAGCAAACTGAAGACTGGATCAAAGTCCCAGGAGATAAGGGCTCTCCCATGAGCGGATCAAGAGTCTGCACTGGACCTGGGTTGAAACCCAGCCCGTTTTCCACTGCCCTGCCCGCCCAGGGGTCCTTGAATTTCTATGTTGTGTTAGTCTGGGTAGACTAGAGAAACAAATTCATAGACACGCATATGGATATAAGGGAAAGGTTTATTATATACAAGAGGAGTGGAACATTGAGAAAGCATCCCAACCCAGTCCAAAGTTATAAGTTCGATATCCCATTATGTTCGATACCAGTCTATAGAAATATCTCCTTCTGACTCAAGAAGTGCATGCAGTAGAGACGTCCCAGCGCTGTCAGGGGTTCCCTCATGGCTCCTCGTTTCCAGGGTTCAGAGTCCATCAGCAGTATCCATTGGCGGTGGGAGCATCTTAGCACTGGCAGGGGTCTCTCTGTGGCTTCTCCAGCCCCAGAGGTCTGGTCCCATCAGGACAAGCCCGTGTGGCTTCTCTGCTGACTCCTCCGTTCTCCGGGAATCAGGATTGATCAGCATGCTGTCATCTCGTCTTGTCAGTAGTTCGTCTCTCAGAGACTGAGAGTCAAGTCTCTCTTCTCCAATTGGGAAATACCATGAGATTTCCCGGAAATCTCAGGAGAAAGCCACGCCCACACAGAGGCCTCATTGGCTATCTCCAGATTGACAGGCTAGACTCCACCCCTACATCGCAATCATGACAATGACATCACGCATACATGACAGCCACATATGTGCTTCCACTTCCTCCGGGGTCAGCGAGACCAAGGCCTCCCCAACACGCCCACGCACGCAGCCCCCTCCTGACAGACATCAATGAGAAGAGCCGTGGCTTGGGGGCAGGGACACTGCCCTCCCTGAGGGTCTCCGGCCTTTTCAAGACCAAGCGTCGACTCACTCGGAGCGTCCCGGCACAGGGAGAGCATTCTGTTGTTTTGTTTGCTGTTGCTTAACACCGTTGCACGACTCCAGTCCTCAGCTGCCATGGCAACCAGCCCGCACGCTGCAGACAACACCTGAGTTAAATATTTTAAATATACATGCTGGCAGGCAAGCAAGTGAGCCATCTTCCCAATGCAATATTGAAGGGGAGGTGGGAGGTGGGGGACACTAGCTCTGTGTGTGTGTGTGTGTGTGTGTGTGTGCTGTCCCGGGTATGACGGTTGGGGCGCAGGAGGCGGGGGGCATGCTCTTTCCCATCTGCAGTTTGTCTAGCCCTGGGCAGCAGGAAGGCGAGGACTCCAGACAGACCGAGGTACAGGTGTCTTGAAGACTGTTGTTCCCGCCCAGGCAGCGTCAGCTCAGGGTCAGGGCAGGGGAAGTGGTTCGTGCAATGACACGTCAACACCGCATCCAGGGTCTCCGCAAACCAGCACCCCAAGGCGGGACCTGATGTGCAGGGTTAAAGTTGGACCACGTAATTACCTATTTCAGGGCACAAAGGAGACCCCCCAAGCCCCTCAAATATGACTTAAGGGGAATTCTTATTCCGTCTTAAACGGGGTAAAGACCCAGCAAAGTCTGCAACACATTCTCTGGGTGAGGGAGATGCGGAGGTCATGATGGCGTCCGAGGTCTGCTGGGAATCAGAGATGTGACAAGGACATGGCGGGTGGTGCAGAAGGGGCACACAGATGCATGATGGGGGTTTAGATCGAGGCGTCACGGTTACAGGGGGCCGCCGAGGTGTGAACAGACGGTGGGTGGAACACGCTTGTTGTGTGAGACGGAAAGCTTGCAAGATTGGTCGGGGCATGACTCGTGACTGTGGGCGCCCCAGCACAGAGGTCTCTGCCCAGGACACAGCCAGGCAAGGGCCACGGGAGGCTGCCTCACCCCAGGGTGGGAATCCACTTCCCAGGGCACTCTGCCTGAGGGCAAGCCTGCTCACTTCCGGTTTCTGGACAGCTGCTTCCGTGAGCATTTTCCGTGGATGGGATCCTTGACCGTGTCACTCTTTTCTATGGACACACGCGTGAATGTGCACACACAGATTCTGACCCCTGCTGGAGGCCAGCTCACGCCTCCCCTGTAGGGCAGGAGAGAGCTGCCCCAGTGGGTGTCGGAGGCTCAATCTTCACGGAGCAGGAAGTCTCATCTCTCTCCCGCGGTGCAGGCGGTGGCCCACTGTGTCACCAGGCCCTTACACACCAGCTGTGCATGTGTGTGCACACACATGCATGTACCCGTGGATGCGGAATTCACAGATGTAGAGTGCACAGCGGCACATGAGTTCACAAAGGTCTGTGGTCACCGGTTGGTGGCAGTGGGGGTGGGGGAGCGGGGTGGCAGGCTCAAACAGCTCTCCCATGCCCCACATCACCCTCGGGGGGGCCCACACGGTGCCCCTCAGGGAGACAGGCTGGGGTCAGCAGAGCACACTGGGAGCTTTGTTCACGGTTAGTGTCACTGCGGGGCAGAGACCCCTCTGGGCACCCTGCTCTGCCCGCACCTCCAGGGCTAGGCATGTGCCCGCGGAGACTGTGCGGGTCTGGCGTTGATTTCACCAGATGTTGTTATTGCATACATCGCGCACCTCTAATGCCGTGGCAAATATGCACGGTTTATTTAAACAGCAGCAGAGCAGTGAACGCCACACAGGCCAGGTCCTGAGCAAAGACTGACAAAGCGGCTTTGAAGAAGCTGAAAAGGAGCCACAGGAAAGCACTGCCCCCCACCCCGCCTGGGGGGCGTGAACTTGGAGGGCTGGCGGCCACAGGTGTGCAGGCGCTGGGACGACCCCGCCCACAGCCGGGAGGGGGACTCTCCGCGGGAGCGAGCGCCTGGGTGCCCATCGAGGCGGGAGCCCCTGCCAGGTGGAGGTGGAGCCGGATGGCTGTACCAGAGGCAGGCACCTGGCGGGCAGGTGGGTCCAGACACCGCACCCGAGGCTCAACGGGGCACCGACCTGAGTGTCAGGCATGGTCAGTGGCGCCCTGCGCCGCCCGTGTTTCTCATGACCTGTGAGTGTGAGTCTGAAGCAGGCTAGCTTACTTGGGATGGACAGGCGTACCGGTGTCCTCCTTGACCACACTCGCCCAGGGACCAGACAGGCTGAGATGGTGTAGGAAGGAAGGTCCGGCAATCCACAACAAAAACTGACCGGTGAGAACCAGAGACTGCCGCGCTGGTCTGGTCCCCAGCTGAGGCCGGCTCAGGACTGGACGTGACCTGTCCTGTGAGCCATGCGACAGAGACCCCGCCCCAGCCCAGAGTTACCCTGGTTTCCAGAACACACACACACACACCCCGAGGCCCCCTCCCCTGGGGTGTCAAGGTCTGCTCAGCAGACCACCTGCCAGCTCAGGACTCAGAGGGGCTGTCAGGGTGTCCTGCCCAGTGCTCGTGTTGTGGTCGGACCCCACCTGCCACTGCCTGGCTGGCTGTGTGTGTGGAGTGGGGGAGGGGTGGCGGGGTGCTGATACATAGGCACTTACAGAAACCGTTGTCGGGAGCACCTAGCAAGGTGCGGCCCGGACTGCCCGGGCGCAGGGAGACGCCATGAGACATCCAGAGGCCACCGCGTACGTTGTTCTGCTGGGCGGCCGTCTGCGTGGACCCCTTCTGCTTTAGAATGGCTGGGGTGCAAAGGGAAGCGGGGGGGGGGGCAGGAGTATCGGGAGCAGACCATCCCGGCGCCCATGGACTGGACCCCAAGATAGCAGGGCTTCCGGGGAGCCTCGCCAGGCGCCATTTCACAGGGATGAGGTGCTAGTTTTTCCCGCCACTGGCTTCTCTGCGAGAAAAACCGCTGGCGGTGACACATTTCTGCACAGAGCCCATCATCCCACAAATACCAGCCAGTGAACAGCAGGCATGGGAGTGACGCAGGCCCCGCTTCCTCGGAATGCCCCCTCCACCCTCAGCAGACAGGCAGGGGGCCAGCTTCCAACCCAGGTGCACCCGTGAGCCCTGCTGTCTCCCTGCCTCAGCGGCCACCAGTGGTGGCACCTTCTGAGTCCTTCCCAACAGTGGGACAGGACTGAGTCGCAGGAGAGACAGGCTCGATCCTCAGACAGACTGGGGGGCCCAGGCCAGGACCCTGGGTCACCCTGCAGTCGGAACTGAACATGCCCCACAACCCAAGTGTTGGCCAAACACACACACACACACACACACACACACACACAGTCTGTCAGGGGAGCGGGGCCCTGGAGGAGCCCTGTGAATGAGCCGGGCTTCCAACCTTGAGATCAGCGGATCAAAACCACCAGCGACTCCAGGGGGAAAGATGAGGCCGGCTGGGAAAGCCGGGGGGGCCCATGAGTTTGGGGTCTTTGTGAGGGAAGCATGCACGCCCGAGAGCCCTCAGCTGTCTGAGAGTGGACAGGACAGCGTTTCCTGAGGACTGAGGTCAGCGGGGTCAGGAGTGCTGGGGTGAGCCATGAGGTGCGCACCGCTGGGATGGGGCTCACGTCCAGCAGCTGAGCCAAGAGGGACGCTGAGGCTGTCAGCACCCATCCGGGTGCACAGGCCATAGACCAGGCTCAGGCTCCGCCGCCCTGAGTGTGGTTTCAGCCCACGTGTGGCACCTGCCTTTTGACGCATTCTCACAAGCAGAGGTTTCTCGTTGGGATCGACTGCTGTTTCTGTCGTCAGCCTTCCATTTTTTTGGCCTTGCAATGCCTGACCCAGCCTCGCATGCCAAGGTTAATCTGGGTGTTGGGGGAATGGGGGGGTGTCCTACGATTTTAGGTCCATTCACACTCCCAGACCATAGTGCAGGGCTGCCCACAGGGCCTTTTGAGGGAGTCCCCCGGGGCTGCTTCCTCTGTGCTGGGTGGGCTGCTGTCCAGGGTCCTGGTGCTCTTCCTCCCGTTTGGCTCAGGGGCCCGCACCTTGCTGCACAGAGGAGGGTCTGACTGGATCCCCACCCCCCACCCCTCTCCACGCGTCCTGGCAGCAGACCCTCACTGGCCCCTCTCGCTCTTCCCCAACAGGAAGGAAGGAAGGAGTTGGCCCTGGGCCCCTCCCCGCCGCCCCACGACACCCTGCGGCTGTGGCCCCCACGGCGCCCGGGCGCCCATGGCCTGCGCAGACAGAAGCGCGACTGGGTCATCCCTCCCATCAATGTGCCAGAGAACTCGCGCGGACCCTTCCCCCAGCAGCTCGTGAGGGTGAGTGGGAGCCCCTGTCCCTGGGGGAGGGGCGGTGGGGGGCGGAGTGGGGGCCTGCTACCGGGGTGGGGGGCTGTGGTCATTGGGGGGTGACCCCAAGCGGCAACCTCCTCTCGGTGGCTTTGAAGTGGCACTCTGGGGAGGGGGAGGGGGGCTCCGGTCTCTGACACTTTGATCGGCTGGCTGGTCTCTGTCCTCATCCGGGGAGGGTATCCGTGAGGTGGGGATGGTGGACTCTGGACGCAGTGGCTGGGCAGTGGGCCCTCACAGCAGATTGAGGCCGTCGTCTGCGGTCTCAGGTCTCTGACGCTGGAGTCGGCGACAAGGTCACGGGAGGCAAGCTGTAGCAGCCGTGTCACGGGAGGCTGTGACTTGGCAGGGGGCACCCCCCCCAGGACAATGCACCCCCACCAGCCAACACAGACGGCTTGTGGTGGGGGGGAGGTTGAGTGACAGCCGGTCATCCCCAAGGCCAGGCTGGCTGCCAACATTTCTTCTTCCTTCAAAGGCAGCAGCTCCTCCCCCACCTCACCCCCACCGGGGCCAGAATTTGATTAACAGTAACCCCCCCCCCCACTGTGTGAAAGGCGGGGGCGCAATCTGGGGGTCTTCCTGTGACCTGGCTGGCCTCTCCAGTTGTCTTGTTTCTCAGAGGACATCGGGGCGAGGGACTAAAGAACAGGGAAGGGGCCCAAGCGCCCTCCACAGCCCTGCATCTCTGATGACACCCAGCACAGGGCTTTGGACCTGGCAGGATTCACGGGACCCAAGGAGAAACTCAGACTCTGGGGGGCCCTGTGCAGTCCTCCAGCCCTGCCCTACTGCCCTGCCTTCTCCCACACTCTCACACACACACACTCACACAGGCATGCATGCTCATACCCACATGCACTACATCCTTGCACACTCACACACGTGTGGACACACTCATATGTACGCACACTCACACCTGCACACACGTATGTGCACGTACACACACTCACTCGCACACACTCACATATGTGCACTTGCACACACCCACACAGGTGTGCGTGCTCACACTCACCATACTCACATGTGCACACACTCACGCACTCTCAAACGCATGCACTCACGCACACTCACACACCCCCTCTTACACATGCACTCTCACACACACATGCACATGCACACATGCACTCACACACACATACTCACATGCTTGCACACACATGCACACCACACATGCTTACACACACATGCACACTCACACCACACATACACACTCATGCCACACATGCACACTCACACTCACATACACACACTCACTCAGCACAGACAGCGGGAACAGTGGTGCAGAGGCTCAGCAAGGGGCGGTGTGGCTGGGTGGAGTTGGCCATCGAGGAGAAGAGCCAGCCACCCAGTGTGTGGAGTGGGGAGGGGCCTGTCGCTGACTCTGAGATCGGGGTGGGGGTGGGGGAGCTTGGGCTGGAAGAGGCCTGCTCTGAGCAGTGCCCCCATGGCCTGGCCAAGGTGTGACAAGCCCCAAGGCCGACAGCGAGCAGTCAGGAGGAGGCCCTGCCAGACCCCCGGGGACAAGTGCCGTGAGAGTGGTCAGCCCAGTTGTCCCGTGGCCTCCGTGACCATGATGACAGGGTGCTGTCCAGGGTGCCAACTCAGACCCAGCCCGAGGCCACATGGCCAGTGCTCGGGGTAAGTGGTAGTGGTGGACCGCCCCCCCACCCGGAGGCTCTTGGGGGGCAACCGATACCCCTGGCGGCAGCCAACCCTGTTGCCACAGCCAAGTCTATTCTCAGGGGCCAAAACACCCATCCCCAGGGACAGGGTCTCCCATCTCCAAGCCCAGGGAGGTCTTACAGGGGGAAGGAGGTGGACCCATGAAGCCCGCCCAATCCCACCATGGCTGTACTAGTCTGGATGACCAGAGAAACAAGTGCAGGGACACTCATTTATCTATATATGAATGAGCATTATGTCAAAGAGCCACTGTACATGAGAAAACACCCAGCCCACATCAAGTCCATAGTCCGATGGGACCATGTGTCCCATACCAGTCTGTAAATCCATCTTCAGAGTCACGCGGCACAGGCAAAGACGCCGAATGCAGGCGGGTCACGGGCTGGTGGGTGAAAAGCCCTGTGGATCCGACGCCGGTGGGTCTCCGTGGGGTTCCTCCAGATCTCTGAGTGTGCTCGTCCACAGAAAGGGGAGGCAAAGAAAGGGGGTGGAGCCCAGCTCCAGGGAGAAAGGGAGGATGTTCCCAGAATCCTCTTGAGAAGGCCATGCCTACAAGGAGGCATCAACAGGCTGTGACCCAATTGACAGACTGAACCCTGCCACTTCACTTACTTATCAAGTTGACATGAAATTAAGTAATGACCACAGGGCCTCAGCGTCCCCTCTGTACAAGTGAGGAAGTTGACTAACACCCTCCCAACTGGCACACACACACACACACACACACACACACACTGCCTGTGTGAAACCTACTCTGAGCTTCTGGGGACAGTGTTAGAGGCCTTCCCTGGTGGGCTGACATTGCTGTCTCCACTCATAAAGCAAGTCAGGACACTGTGGGCACGCTTAGCTTTCTCCCATGTCACCTTGTCCGGGCACAATGCTGAGGGTCACACAGCTGGTGGAGAAGGGTCAGGAGGTCAGCGTGGAGTGAGCCCTGTGTGGGCATTTTGTCTCTGGAAATGAGTGGCCACGTCAAGGTCTGAGTTTCCTACTAAAAAGAAGAGAATGCACTGTGTGGTCACAACTGCAGGACGGACACGCAGCTGCGGGCACGGCCCACAGAAATTCAAGCGCGCTCAGCCCGGAGTCTGTTGGAAGAAGGAGTGCTTTGTGCTCTGCCCATCGCACACCGATCCACGCACACACACCGATCCATACACACACACACCTATACACACACACCCATACATACATACACACATACCCATACACACATACACACATACACGCGTCCACTCCAACCCATCTCCCCGTCCCTCTGTGTGAGGATTCCAGTGCTCTCCGCGCCAGGACACTGGTACCTTACAGGCTTTTGAACTAAAGGACAAATGGAGCAACCAAAAACAAAATAAAAACCGACCCCGTCACTGGCGATCCTTAAAAGCTCACTTTAACATTTAAAAACTCCCAGCTGAGGGGAAAGGCAGTAAGGTTTTTGACAGTGGTGGAAATTCTTCGAGGGGTTTAGGGGAAGTCAGCCTATTTGGCTTCTATGTGAGGCACGCAAATCCACGTGTTTTGTTTCACAGAGAGGCTTGCCCCGGGGGCCTTAGGACCAGAGAGAACCTCTTGATTGTGTCTCTAAATCAACGAGAAAATGCATTCAGTCCGTAGAAGAGAAGAGCCTGGTCCCTCCTAAGCCTCCCCAGAGGCAGAGTTCCTTTTGAAGGGACAGGTCCATCTCAGAGCACACATCTGAGAGCACACATGCACACGCACACGCGCACACACATGCCCCCCCCCACACACACACACATATGCACACGCACATGCCTGCCGGGCAGGGCTGTTTGCCGAGGGCTGGCAGGTGGCAAGCACCTCAGCCACAGGGACCAGAAAAGGCGCACCTGGGTGGGTGGCAGCCTGGGGATCCGGCCTGAGTGGCAGTTGGGCTGGGAGCTCAGGCCCCGCAGGAGGTCCGCGTCTGTTCCATGAGTGCCTTGAGGGCCTACTCTACTCTGTGGCGCTCAAGATCCCACAGCTCAGGGCAGAGCTGCTCGGGGACCAGGAAGGAAGGGTCGCCCCGGCAGGAAGGATGGTGATGGACAGTGATGAACGGGGGTGGGGCGGGGGCAGTGAGACCTGCAGCAGAGGAAAACTCAGTGGCCGGTGTGGGAGTGGGGTGGGGGGGCATCAAGGCTGGCACCCACACTGGGACAGGGAGAATGGAAGCCAGCCGGTGATGTTCTCAGGTGTCACCAAGCACCCCAAAGCTTCTCTCCACACTGAACCAGTGTCCTAAGCTAGGTTCTCTTGGCCTCAACTCTCTTGAGATCTGGGGCCAAATCATTCTCTGTGGCGGGGCCCACCCTGGACACGGTCGGTCGGTGGCAGCACCCCTGGTCTCCACCCTCTAGAATCCAGGATCACCACTCACCATGCCCTGTCAGGATGCCCCAAAATGCCCCTAGACATGGTCAACTGTCCCCCAGGAGGGGCCAACCACATCCCACGAAGTCCAGTCCCATTAGAGCAGGATGGCGCCAGTGGTGGCTAGTCGTGGTTGTGGTGGTCATAGTCGTCATAGCAGTCGTGGTGAAGGGGTCACTAGGCTGATAGCAACAGTGGTGGTGGTGAGTATGGTGGGGGTGCTGATAGTGATAGCCATGATAGGAGTTGTGGTGGTAAAATTATTGATAGTGATGATGATGATGGTGATGACTGTGGTTCCAATGGTGGTGATGATGGTCATGATGGTATGATGGTAGCACTGATGATGGTTATGATGGTATGATGATGGCCATGATTGTATGACGGTGACATTGATGATGGTCATGATGGTTATGATGATGATACAGTGATGGTCATGATGATCGTGGTGGTGATGATGGTGGAGTGACAGCCATGATGATGGGGAGATCATGTCTGTGGCCAATACCTGGGGGGCCTGCTGCTATGAGGACAGCATGGGGTCTCATCTTCAGCACCAGGAGGCATTGTCCCCCTGAGGACAGAGGATAAGACCTAACCTCCAAGGATCAGAAGCCAGGTCTGTTTGATGAACCCGTGTGCTGGGGGCTCAGGCTCCCCTGGGTACCTCGCTGGGTGGCTAGCTGATGGTGGTTCCAGGTGGGGAGAGGAAGGTGGACATTGGCTCCTGTGGCCATGCTTCCCAGCCAGCCGGGCCTGCTGAAGGAGCACTTGGTGGGGCGGCATTAAGCGCTTGGCAGCTGAGAAGCTGAAGATGGGCAACCACCCAGGGGTCCCGAGAGACCAGGCCTGGAGAATGCCGACATCGCAGCCTCTGGGCGCCCTCCGGGCAGCTCTCACTCACCCTGCGGGGCCCTGAGAGCTGGCATCGCTCGAGGGTGCCTGACCACAGACCTGTCTGGTGTACAGCCGTGGCAGTTGCATTAGCAGCCTGGTGGCAGAGCGGTCAGCAGTTCAAACCCGGCGGCTGCTCTTAGGGAGGAAGATGAGGCTGTCTGCCCCGTCAAGAGCCGCTGTCTCTTGCCCTGGCGGGGGCAGTCCTCCCGCATCCCCTGTGGGTCAGAGTGACTCCACAGCAATCAGTATTAGGCTGACAGGCACTTGTGATCAGGCCAGACACCTCAAAGAGGTAAAGCGTCCCCGGTCCCGCCCCCACGCCTGCCCTCTCCCCAGGCTGCCCGCTGTGCACGTTCAGCGGACATCCCCGGAAAGTGGGTGCCGTGTTCCCAAGGTGCGTGCCACATACCCACACCTGTTGGAGAGGCCCTTCCTGGGGGGTCACTGCACATGCACGCATCGCCCCGCCGGCCCCACGACTGTCTCCGAGAGCATGGGAATCACGTAACACCACTGTCCTTACCTTGACCCGGGAAACCACACGTCATACTCGGAGAGCAGGCGAGGGCAGGCCTGTCTCCGGCTGGTCTAATGCAGAGTTCCTGGACGCCCAGAGGGCAGGGGCACGTCCATTCCTGATAGAAGAAGGTTGTTTGAAAGAAGCCTAGGAGGGCACCTTCTACAAGCCCTGGGCACCCGCTCTCCCAGCAGCCTCTGCGCCCGGCAGCCCAGGACACACCTGCATGCTGGTTGTGTAGCTGCTTGGGCCCCCCTTTGCTGGGAGCTTCTGGTGCTGCTCCGCCCGGTGGACTGGCCGGCGGGAGCGTCCTGAAGGCGTCTGCAAGGCCCCCAAGGGCTCTTCTCCTCACCACTGGCCCTCCCAGCTCCCCCGCCCCAGCTACGCACACGTCCTCACTCCGCTTTGCAGCCTCTCGGCTCTGGGTCACGTGGCCGCCGGCCCTAGCAGTGAAGTCCCGAGTCCTGCCGTCCACTGCCCCCCACTCCATCTCTACCCCCCCCCAGACTGTGTCCTTTCATCCCCACAGTCCCAAGCAGGTGGCCTTTACTTAATGAGGCTGCCTTGGCTGCCCGTGGCCTGGCCTTCTGTAGTGGCCAGTGGGCTCTGGGCCCCCTGGGACAGCTGGCCTTTTATCTTTTGTGCTTCCTCAGGAGGAGGGGGACCAGCCCGAGTGCTTCCGCCACTCTGGAGGCGGGGCGGGGGTGGCCGTCCAGAGGGGATTGACCTGCCAACCTCCAGCCCACTTACAGCCCAGACCCCTTGGAGCCTGATGTGCCCTCCCACCCCACCCCCACCCCCCGTGATGCTGTGAGACCCAGCATGTCATGGAAAGGGAAGCTCTGATGACCAGGATCAGGCCCTCTCCCCGGCTCCCTGTCCGCCTCCAGCTCGGGAACCCTGATCCCACCCAGGTGGTACCTGGGGTCCCACGCTGCCTGGGCCAAGAGCCGACGCCAGGCAAAAGGCTGTATTTGGGGGGAGGGTCTGGGGCCTGGGGAGAGGCCAGTCAGGCAGTTCTGCGGGGTGGGGAGGACATGGGACATCGTTGCCACAGGTGAGCCAGGAGGCACAGGTACACAGGTGCTTTGCCTTGGGGACTGGCAGCCCAGCTGGTCACGGCCCTCCCTGGCAGCCGGGCTAGCTCTGGGTGTGGGCACAGGGGCCGGACATGGCTACAGACCCGCAGCCTGTACCATGTGCTCCTCCCGGATCCACCTTCCCCAGGAAAGCAGTGGACCGTATACTCCGGCCCTCTGGTCCAGCTATCCTCTCAGACTGTCCAGGGAAAGGCGTGCACAGCCTCTCCGGCCCCGTCAGTCGCCACCTGGCCTGGGTCTTCTCCAGCATACCATTTACCCGGGCACTCCTGGCAGGTCCAGAAGCTTCCAGGGAAAGGCCAGCATCTGCCTGGGGTCACTGAGGGGGGGGTCCTGGGCAAAAGCAGCCCCCTCCCCACAGAGAGACAGATGGTGGCACCTTCACATAGGGCGGGGTGGTCCAGGGGAGACTGTGAGGCATAGCAAGGATGGGTCTGCCTTCCCATAAAGAGGTGGGGAGTTGCTTCCAGGTGTGAGGCCTGGGGCATTTCTGGCTGCCCCATCTCGGGGCACCGGGTAGGGTGTCCCGGGGTGCAGGAAGATGACTCAGAGTGCCGACCGGCTCTCTGTCTGCCATTCACGCACACATCTATAGCACGCCACCCATCATCCCTGAGCTGTGGCGTCCCTCCCTGGTCCCCGTCCACACTGGGCTCCCGTTTCCTTCCCTCCCTCTCTCTGAGTTCTGTCCCTGGGTGACTGCTGCCCTCTGACCTACCTGCCTGCCAGACATCTGCATGGGGACTGCTCTTACACCTCCCTCCCCGCCTGGCCAAGCCAACCACTGCACGGCCTCCTCACAGCACCCAGATGACAGGGCCTCCCCCCACCCCCCCCCCCCCCACTGCCAGGTTCTGCCCACCCCTCACCTCGGGCCAAGCCAGGCCACTGGAACTTTGAAGGTGGCCTTGAAGGTGGAGAGGCAGGACCAAGACCCCCACACGGGACAGCAGGCCTGCCCGGGGCCAGTCTTGCACCTGGGGGCCCCACCTCCACCGCCCTCCCCGAGGGAGCTCCTTGACTGGGAAGCCCCCTGTATCGGTGTAGAGGGGCTGCCAAAGAAGCGGACGGAGGCCCTGCAAGACCCCAGGCTCGCGCAGCGTGGGGTCTGTCACGGCCCCCAAAAACACGTCATAGAGACGGTTGCTTCCCTCCCACGCGTTACACATGCTGGAGCCCCGCAGAAGAGGGGCCCCTCCGGGCCCTGGAGGCTTCCCGCCCCGGGATGCTGGTTGGCACCTTGCTGGGAGGCGCGCTGGAGGCGGGCCATGTACACGCAGTGACCGTGATGAGCGCGTCCGCAAACACGTGTTTCCGTGGTGAGAGAGTGAGAGAGAACAGGTGAGAGAGAGGTGCATCTTTCTGTGGGGTGGGGCCGCGTGATGCAGCTGCTGTTGGAGGTTCAGCAGGACCCGGGCCCAGCCGGCAAGGGTCTTCCCTCCTCCCGTCCATGCTATTTCGACACCCGGACCTTGGTTCACCCTTGAGATCAAGGTCCCCGAGGCCACTGGGCGGCGTGCCTACGTAGAAGGGCCCCAGGTTGGATTGTTGACCCCCAGGCCCGTAGTTGGAATCCGCCAGCCCTGCCTCGGAGAGCAGATGAGGCTGTGTGGCCCCTGCTGGGTCACGGTCTCCGCAGCCCCCGCCCGGCTCTAGTCTGTGGGTCCCCGTGGCCTTGACGACCACGAGTGTGCTTTGTTTGCTGGAAGTCCCCCTTCCACCCACCCTCAGTGCACCCAGCACTCCCCACCCCGGACGTCCATGAGCTCCCCATGGCAGCCCCTGGGCTCTGAGCCCCAGTATCCGGTCAATGGGCCAGGCTGCAGCAAGGTGGCCACCAACCCACCAGCAAGCAGCTGCCAGGGGCCCCCAGGCCCGTGCCCCCTGCAGTCAGTGCCCAGCTGTGCTCTGAGGGGTGTCGGGTCGGGGCCCAGCTTCCAGAAGAGACCGCCAGGCCTTTCTTCAAGGTGCCCTGGGAGGACTCAACCCTCAGCCTCTGACGGTCATTGTCCATCTGCACCACTGGGCAGAAGCCTCCCATCTGTCCGTCCACCCATCCCTACTTCAGAGGCTCATCACTGCCCGTGGCCATGCCCTGCCAATGGCCATACCCTGAAACTGTCCTCCTGCCCAGTGCAGGTCATGAGACTGGGCCGGACACACAGGAAAGGGGACTGAGTACAGGCTGGACCCTCACCAGTACAGTTCTGTGACGTGGTCCAGGCAGCTGCCTCCTCCGGCCAGTGGGGTGAGAGAAGCCCCCTTAGAGGGGAGAAGATCCCTGACCACACCCCCAGTCTGAGGACCTGGAGCTGACCAGACCAAAGCCTCACTGCCTAGCCCTTCCCCCTCCTCCCCCCCCTGCCCCCTCAAGTCCACGCCTGCCCTTCAGAAGACACCCGGGGCTCTGCCAGCATGCCCCTTTCTCCCGGGCCCGGAATTGTCTCAGGTTGGGGGCAGCCCACAGCGGCCTTTGTCCCACGGCGAGAAAGAGGGCCCACTGGCCCGGTGTCTGTCCAGCGTCTGTCCCTCAGCTCGGGGACACCGCCCGCCTGGGTCTGCACCACCCTCCACTGCTGGATTGCGCCTTCACGGGCGGCGGCGGCAGGACCGGAGTGTGCCGGCCGTCACGGCACCGCCCTGCTCATTATCAGGGAAGCAAACGTTGTGCCTAAATTGACTGCTCCCCACTCTGGCCTGCTGACACCGGTCCAGCCCCCTTGATGGGAGCCAAGCCCAAACTGACACCGAGCCCATCACACCCCCCAGCACCCCCCAGTCACAGCCGCCCCCCAGCGAGCTGGGCCCCTCGACCCCAACTGTGCCACTGCCAGGTGTGAGGCGGCTGATTTGATGCACTGCTGCCCAGCAGCTCAGCCGGATGGGAGGGAGGACCGCAGACCGGACGGGCAGGTCCCCACCCCCACCCCCTGCCCCGCCTCCCTGTGGCCAAAGGAGTCAGGACCGCTTCCCTCATCCCGAGCAATGGATCTGAAGTTCACTGGGGGCTGTGATCACTCCAGCTCTCTCCCGTCCCCTCTCTTCCTTCTGAAGGAAGGGCACAGCTGCCATTTTATCTTCGGGCAGCGTCTCCTTCATCACTGGCCTGCCCGCCGAGCGCCAGGTGAGGTGCGCGTCCCTCAAGAACGACTCGTGTCACAATGCCGGATGTTATCACAGGGCCTCTGATGATGACGAAATTACTGCCCTGGCGAGACGATCGGGATTTTCATCCAGGGTCTAAAATGAACACCTGGGGAAGCGGGCTCCTGGGGCCGGGGGGTGTCGCTGTCACCCAGCAGGGGACTCGGCAGGGACTTGCACGCACAATGCCCACTCACGCCGGGAGCTGGCCCAGACGGGTGGCACCGGCGTCCGAGCGGGAGCTGGTCAGTGTCGCTCCCTCAGGACTCACAAGACCCCCATGCAGGATTTCACACGGGCATTTCTGGGCGGTGAGAGGTGGACACACTAGACTCGGAGCCCAAGAGCCCCTGTGGGCAAGGACCCTATGACCAGCCACCTCTCCCCTGGCCAGGACTCTTGGGGAAGGAGCGTCTGAGGGCCCTGAACTCAGACACCGCACCCGCCAGGCTCCCTGCCACCCTCCCCAGATGCCCCTCTGCCCCCCGGTGCTTGAGTGTGCTCTCCTCGGGTTCTGCCCACATGGTCAGCGCGGTTGGATAACAGAATCATCTTCCCTCTTGCTCTCCCGCTTTCTGGGCAGGTGAACCCCTCAGTGATTGTGGCACTGGTGACAAGGGGGACAACCATGGTGATGGAGGTGACAGTGACGAAGACGGTGAAATAGTCGTCATGATGGTGGTGGTGGTGATGAAGGTGATATGGTAATGAAGGTTATAATGGTGGTGATGATAGTGATGATGTTGAAGAAGATGGTGGAGATGAGGAAGAAGGTGATAATGATGGAGATGATGAAGGTGATAGTGGTAAAGATGATGAAGGTGATAATGATGAAGATGATGGTGATAAGGGTGGAGATGATGATGAAGGTGATAAGGGTGGAGATGATGAAGGTGATAATGGTGAAGATGATGATGAAGGTGATATGGTGATGATGTTGACCAAGGTGGTGATGATCTTGAATAGGGTGGAGATGATGATGAAGGTGATAAGGGTGGAGATGATGATGAAGGTGATAATGGTGGAGATGATAATGAAGGTGAAGACTGAGCCCTGGTGGCATAGTGATTGAGTGCGGGGCTGTGGCCCACTGGCTTGGCAGTTCAAATCCAGCAGCACAAGGCTGGGTAGCTCCCACGACCACCAGAGGGCAGTGATGCCCCCCCCAAAAAATAATGAAGGTGATAATGGTGGAGATGATGATGAAGGTGACAATGGTGGAGATGATGATGAAGGTGATAATGGTGAAGATGATGGTGATAATGGTACAGATGATGATGAAGATGATAATGGTACAGATGATGATGAAGGTGATTAAGGTGACAATGGTGGAGATGATGGTGATAATGGTGGAGATGATGATGAAGGTGATAATGGTGGAGATGATGATGAAGGTGATGAAGGTGATAATGGTGATGATGTTGACCAAGGTGGTGATGATCTTGAATAGGGTGGAGATGATAATGAAGGCGGTGGTGAGCTTCGTGATGACAGGTGGTAGCGACAGTGATGGTGCTGTTGGCGGTGCAGAGGCACAGATGGCGACGGCGGGGAGGCCGTGTGGCATAGCCAGGTGAGGGCAGGGACATGAAGGAAGTGCCAGTGATGGTACTGGTGGAGAGAGGTGTTTCAACCACTCAGTCCTGAGTGTCTGCCACGCATCTTCTCAGCCGATCATTGATTTCACGTTTAACAAACAACACAATGCATCACGTCCCGCCACCCCCGGGGACGAGGGGAAACAAAGACCTGGGGAGCCCACACATGTCCACGAGACACAGAGACCTGGATTTGAACCCACGGCTGTTGACATCCAGTCCCGGCTTTTAACTGTGGACGAGGCACGGCTGTGTGGCCGTGTGGCCCTGGTGCCCAGTTAGACGCTGAGTCCCTGATAGCGACTAACAAAGTCCTCAGGCCGGGAATGGAGTGAGTCCCCAGAGGAAGTGCCCTTTAGACTGTCCGTTTCATCTGTGGCCCTTGGCCAGAGCTGGTTCTGGCCCTCCATCAGAATGCCCCGCGAGGGTCCGTCTGCAGCGGCTCTTTGGGGGGAGACCTCGTGGCTCCCCACAGCTCTGGGCTCACAGCTCTCCTCCCAGCCCGTGAGCCCTTGGCCTTGACGCTGCCCCATCACAGTTTTCCCAAGACTCCGTCACTGTGGGCAGCTGCAGGCAGGAGTGAGGCCGGGGTGTCTCCCACCTCCTCTCAATTCCCCGTCTCCAATATCTTCCTCTGGGCATGAGGCCCCAACTGGCTGCTGTGGAATCGGTTCTGGCTCATGAGGGAACCCCCCATGTGCAGGAGCACAGCTGCACCCCAGACTTTCAGAGACTGACTTCCCAGGCAGGTGCCAGGCCAGCCTTCAGAGGTGCTTTGGGGGGAGAGGGGTGAAACCGATAGCCTTGTGGTTGGTCCCCAGCCTGTCTGCACCCAAGGGACTCCTGGGGACCCAGGTCAGCATGGACTAGCAGCTCTCCCTGCGCTGCACAGCCTCATCTCTGTGAAACCTGTTGAGAGCCAGACAGCCATGTCCAGTTAGCTCCCTACCGCCAGTGCTGGCCGCTGGCCACTTCATGTCCTCTCTCCAGACCATAAATGCGTGTCCCTCTTGGGACTGGGTCCCAGCTTCAGATGCTTTTGTCAAGAGGCGAAAGACAGTTTCTTTGGTGTTCACACACCCAGAGAGGTGTCACCAGGAGCAGCTGTATGCAGACCCTGGGACCCACTGTTGGGGTCCCTCAGCCTGGCCTGAGAGCTGACTGACGCCCCGTTTCCAGAGGAGGGTGATGGGTGTGGCCAGCTGCCCATCGGGCGGGCCCAGGCTGACAGTCCCCTCCCACATCGTCCCGCAGATCCGGTCAGACAAGGACAACGACATCCCCATCCGCTACAGCATCACGGGTGTGGGCGCCGACCAGCCCCCCATGGAGGTCTTCAACATCGACTCCATGTCTGGGCGCATGTACGTCACTCGTCCCATGGACCGAGAGGAGCGCGCCTCATACCACGTGAGTGTCCAGTGCCCCTGCCCGCCTGCGCCCCCCGCCCGGCCTCCTCTCCCCCGGTGACGCTGTGCCTGCTGGGAGGGGCCCTCAGAGGGCACAGATGACCCCACTACAACTGGAGCGCCACTCCCTCTGCCACCTCTGGACTCTCCTTCTCTAGACCAGGGTGGGGGCAGTGCCCTGAGCTGACTGAGTCGTCTTCCCCGGCTGTCTCCTCACACGGTGGGGGGCTGTGCAGCCCTCCCGGCTCTAAGGATGGGGAGCCTGGGCTGGGCCCTGCCACAGAGTCCACTCCTGGGGCTGCTGTCACAGGGCCCACTGTGGGAGCAAAGACCCGTTTATCGAGGGCGGGGCCCGGCATGCAGGAGTCTGCTCTGGGGCTGCCCTGCTGCCCACCCCACCCTCAGTCTGCTGCACGTAGCGCTGGACTCAGTGTCGGGCTTCCAGAAGAGGGGCTGCACGTGGGCAGGGAGCCCTCTGGCTGGTCCTCCACCAGGTCCCCCAGCTGGAGAGCAGAGCCTGCAGGGGGTGCCCAGGGGCGACTGGTGGGAGAGGCGGAGTCTGGCAAAGCCTGGTCCTGTCTTCGGCAGTCATGCCTTCCCCGGGGGTCCCCTGGGCTGAGTGGGCTCCAAGGGACACAGCAGGCGGGCAGTTGGTCCTCTCTGGACCTTGAGGACTTTCCTGTCTTCTCAGACTGCTGGCCCTCACCCCAAAGGGCCGCAGCTCTACGTGGACAAGGTGTGGCGCCCCCCTGTAGTTCTGCCAGCCAGCAGAGGCTCAGATGCTCCGAGCAGCTCTGCCGTCCGATCCCAGGCAACCGGCATGCTTCTCCCGGGGGGGGGGAGCAGGTAAGGGGTTCTCCAAGGACCTCTGCCCACGCTGAGAGGTGATGGTGGTGGTCCTGGCAACTGAAGCTGACCCCAGGTGGTTGTCGGCCTCACGGGGTGGATGACCAGGTCAGTGAAAGCACCCTGGTGTGAGGTCCCGCCGGGTGTGTGTGTGGTTTGCTCCCTCCCAACCACTGAGGCCCCCTCCCCCTTGCTCCCCCCCACCGCCGTCTGACTAGAAGGGCACCAGCAGGCGGCTGGGGCTCATGACCGCGTGAAAGGAAAGTAAGAGATGCCTGTGGGCTAAGGCCCCTGACCAGGTCTCCACTCAGCCTCCCCCCAGCCCCCGCCTCCCTCATCACGTGGTGGTCAGGTGTCCCCGCCTGCTGGCCGCTCGCACCGCAGGGTGCCCCAAGCCTGATTAACGGGTCACGTGTGAGCCGGCCCGCAAAGCACGTGGCCCCCAAAGTGCCCACCTAGGTGGCCGCACACTGATTTGCCCTCCTTGCCCAAGGTCAGGAAGACCATCCTCTGAAGAAGCCTTTTCGCCCACCACAGTCTGGGCTCTGACCCCCAGGGGACAGCTGGCACCAGCCAAGCGCTTCCTGTATAGAGACAGCCACAGCCTCCCTGGGCACCTGCAGCCAGGATGGGGGCCAGGAGAGCAGGAACAGGGAGGCTGGTGGAAGGAGCGGCCTGACCACGACAGAGCCACCCCTGGTGCCCCAGACCCTGCCCCCAGCTCTCCCGCCTCCCGGAGTCTCCATGGACCTCTCCCACAGGAAGCCACATGCCAGCTGCCCCTGCCCATGCCTGGGCTGAGCACAGCCCTCAGGGCCGTCCACCCATGGCGCCCGTCTGGTCTGGCCCCCGAGCCAGGCAGCAAGGATGTTGACATGCACCTCACCTGCCTGGTCACCCCAACTTGAACCAGGACCCCAGTGCCACTGACCAGCCCCAAACAAGCCCGCTCGGCTGTGGGTTCTGCCATTTGACTGCCCCTGGGGGGCCTGGCCACTCCCAGCAGGTCACAGCATGGGAGACCCAGGGGTGCGGGCCCTTCTGTGGGCACAGCTGTGAGGGGGCCTCTAGCCTGGGCAGGTCCCGGCAGGCTCTGGGCAGCCAGGTTAAGAAGTAAAGCTGCAGGTGCGTGAGCAGATTGGAGCGGCCCCTTGTGCGGTGCGGGCGGTCTCTGGTCTAAGGACCCCCCGAGAGGACAGAGCCACCAGAATTTAAAAAGCCACTTACAGGACCGAAGGACAGCCCGAGAGGTGGCTCCTTGTGCCAGCAGGAAGTCCAGCTTCTGCTTGGTGGCCGAGGGTGTGCGGTGCTGACAGACACATGGAGGGCGGCGGCCCCCAGGCGCCTGCAGTGAGCGTGTGGCAGCTGGACATCACCCAGTGTCATGTGGCTTCCCAGACAGAGCCTCACAGGTCCCTCTGGAAACAAGCCAGGGGACAGAGCTCTTCCTCAGAGCCGCACAGGCCAGCCTGTTCCCGCCTGTGACACAGAGCGCAGGGAGAGGGAGAGAGACCAGGAGCCCAGAGAAAGTCAGGCGATCGCCCTCAGTGCATCTGTCTGTCTGTCAGTCCGTCCATCCATCCGCAAGCACACGCTGTGACGTCACTGCGGTGGCCAGGCCTTTCTGGGCTGGCCCCGGCAGGCATGGCTGTCACAGATCCACGGCCCTTGCAGACAAACAGTGGTCCGTGGGGGCCAGCTCCCCACAGCCTGTGCTCGGGGGCGGGGGCTTCCTGGCTCCTTCTAACCAGCCTCTGGCATCCCAGAATGCCGCAGACGAGGCATGGCGACGTGTGCGGCAGCAGCGCCCCCAAACGCACCAGGAGGGCCAAGTGTTCTTGGGCTCACTTCTGTGTGGGGGATGCCTGTCTCAGGGTGTGTGACAAGCCCCATCTCCCGTCTGCGGCTCTGTCTTGGTCTCCCCGAGTAGGGGTATCAAAGCAGGGTGAGCTGCTGTGAGACCTGCAGCCTCACTGCTCCCTGTGCTGTGCGTCCCTCCTCCTCCCCGTCCCGTCTCTCCGTGGTGCCCTGACTGGACAGCAGGACCCCCTGAGCCTCCCACACCCCACAGCGCGCTGCGTGGGAATGCTGGACCAGCCACTCCCATGTTCGGCCTGAGCTGGGGGCCTTGGGGACACGTGGGGTCTCATCTCCCCTGGCTGCTCCCAGACTGAGTCAAACTGCCCGGCCACGGGATCCTGAGGAGACAGGGACTTTCTTCTGAGCCACCGTGACCTCTGACCCCTTGACAGGAGGAAGGGTTGCTGGGCACTGTTTGGCCCCTCTGGGGGGCAGCAGGGGCAGCGGCCATTCTGAGGCGAGGAGCTGGGTGTTCCCACCCCCTGGCCTGGGCCCGCACCCACACCCCGACCTGAGGCCCTGGCCGCGTGTCCCCTGCAGCTGAAGGCGCACGCCGTGGACATGAACGGGAACAAGGTGGAGAACCCCATCGACCTGTACATCTACGTCATCGACATGAACGACAACCGGCCTGAGTTCCTGAACCAGGTCTACAACGGCTCCGTGGCCGAGGGCTCCAAGCCAGGTGAGCGTGGGCGGGCGGGGCACCTCCCCACCCCCTCAGGCACCGGGGCCCGGAAGAGGAAGAGGAGGCAGTGGGGCTGGGGGGCCTTGTGCGGGCCAGGCGGAACTCTGTGGTCAGACCCTCAAGTCCACGAGCCCGGGAAGGGCGCCCCACCCCGGGGTGGTGAGGAGAGGGGTCCCCCAGGCTGGGCTCTAGCTCTACCCCGGGCGGGACGACAGCACCCTGGGGGTGCCAGGTGTAAGGACTCAGCACCTGCCCTCCGTCTGTCCACGCCATCTCCTGGCGGCCCCACAGAACGTGGTCCCCTCAGAGACCACCCGCCTTGCTCCCGGGGTTCTGCTGTGTCGTTCGGGTCTGCTCTGAGGGCGCCCTGTCCTGGGAGGGGCACCCACCCTCACAGAACCCAGAGCCAATGCCCCTTGGGCTGGAGACTCGTCCTAAAAGCAAGCAAGCATGTGCCAGGTCGCTGTGCCCAGCAGAGGGACCCGATGCCCCCTGGCTGTCTTTCGAGGGGGAGGGGGTGACATGAGGCTACGGTCTGCACAGCCTGCGTTGCTGGACCCAGTGGCCCCCTGGAGCAGGAGCAAGTCCCTAGAAGGACCAGGGTGGGGTGGGAGCTGGGTGGAGGCTGCCTGTCACAAGAAGGAGCCTCTCACCCCTGACCCGGATGCTATCCAGAGGCCCTGCCGCTCAGGCCTTCCCCACGGGGTGGGCACACGCGTGCACATACAGGCTGCGGGAAACAGAGCCACGTGGGGTCACTCGGGGAACAGGAGCGTCAGTGGCTGCGGCCCTGCATTGTCCAGGGGGCTCTGCTCGCAGCAGGGACTGGATGCCCAGGGCTGGGCAGGGCAGGGTGACCCTCAGCAACTGCCCCCACCACCCCCGCCCCCATGATCATGCCTAAGGTCCCGGGGTCCACGGAACGGTGACCCTCTGAACGCCTCTCCTCCAAACGCGCCCTCCCCCTGTGAATGCTGGCCTGTTGCGACGCTCGGACAAGGGACAGAGCTCCTCTCCATCTGGCGGAGCGGCTGGTGGTTTGGAAGTGACACACTTCCACGGCCCCTTCCTGGGAAGCCAGTGGGCAGCTCCACCCTGCCCTCAGTCTCCCTGTGGTTTGCAGTGGCCCCGATGGCAGGGGGTTTGGGTTTAATCTGTCCCTTCTCCCTTCAGCCTCGCTACCAAACTCGGGCAGCCCCAGGCCAGCCCTCACCCTCACCCACTCCAAGGCTGTAGTCTGTTGCCCACCTTCCCCCTGGAGATCAGACCGTTCTGAATCTGGGGCAGGGGGCACCAGGCCCACACTGCCCCACGAAGAGGCGTCTGCCCTTGGAGGGCTGCTGTCCTGAGGAGAGGCAACCCCCCCCCCAATGGGGACCCGCTCCTTTCCCTCGGCTCCACGGCCAGGGTGGGCCGGGCCTGTGCGTTTCCAAATGCACATCACTCACTGGGAACCTCCATCCACAGCTGAAGTCGCAGGAACCCGCGCCTGCCCGGAGCGGGGCTGCCGCCGAGACGTCATTCTGTGAGGGGCCCTGCTTGTTTGTGTGTCTTTTTTCTCGACAGTGGAGGCGCCCCCCCCCCACCCGCAGCCCCCCAGACTAGCGCTGCGGCCACAGATGGTGCCCGATACTTGAAAGTCGTCTGAATATTAAGAATTTAAATCTTTACCCTCCGTGGTTTGAGCAGAAAGCCAATTATGGGGCTGAATTAGTTTTCAAATTAAACTGCAATTTAAGGCTTGTGAAATTAATCCTCGCAGGCGCCCGGGGCATCTGTATATGCACGCGTTCCCCAGCGGTGCCAGCCCGGGGGCTCACTGCCCCACCCCCACCCCCTGCCTGTACACAGGGTGAGCGCCTGGAGCACACGGCCTTCTGGGTGGGAGTTGGGGTGCCACCAGGTCAGCAGCGGCTGTGAACCCACAGACAGCCCAGCCCTGTCCTAGAGGGACAGTTCGAAACCAGCAGCAACCCCTTGGGAGAAAGGCTGGGCCTTCTGCTCCTGCAGACTCTCCACTCCTGAAACCGGCTCGGGAACCCACAGGGGTGCCGTGGCTCACGTGGACTCGGTGGCAGTGGCTGGCTTGGGAATGTCTCCCCAGAGTGGTCTCTGCAGGAGGTGGTGGCCACAGAGGGTGTGCCCAGTGTCGATGCGGGACACTCAAGGGTCTGCCTCCGTCTCTGGCGGTCTCCGCGTGTGTGTCCTCTGCATCTCTCACAAGGACACGTGAGGTGAGCTGAGCGGGGGCCACCCCCTCAGTCTTGACCTGAGAACAAGAGGATTTAGTCGAGGAAAGAGACTGCATGGGAGATGTCCAGCCGCCTCTGTGAGCGCAGAGGGCCAGACGGGATCCAGGAAGGAAGGAAATGACCGTGCAGTCCTTCGATGGGCCAAGGCCAGAGGAGAGGGGCTGGGGCGGGAATGGGCCACTGGCTAGGCACGGCGGCCCCGTCACTCACTTCAGGAGCTGGGTTCAGCTGCTCTGCCCTGCAGGTGGGCATGGGTACTTAGTAAACATGCGTGCCAGTCTGGCCCTCTGACTGGCCACCAAAGGACTTCACAGGTGGGATTTCACAGGGGGCAGGGTTTGCGGTCCACCAAGGGGATCGATGTCCTGAGGAGGGGGTCATCTGGGAGGTGTCTCTGTGCTCTGTAACAACCAAGTGCCTAGAAACCAAAGGAATCAGTGAGCCTTCTTCTGCACCTCGTGCCTGCGGGGCCCTCCCCGCACAAGCCTGAGTCACTTCTCGCACCTGACGAGACCACCACCACGGCCTGAGAGCCCCGCCCCCGCCCAGCCCCAGCCCCTCCCGTCCTCATCATCTCTCAGAGGAACCCTCTCCAGGACCACCGTCAGCAGTTCAAAACCACCAAACCCACCGAGAGAAAGAGGAAACTGTCTGTCCCTGGGTGGGGCGGGGGTGGGGGGGGGGAAGAGGTTACAGCCTTGGAAGCCCTGGGCTGGGCGGCCTGTCCCCCAGGGGGACTCCCCGGCCCGGAGCTGAATGTGGAATTCGGGCCAGATTCAGCCCAGGTCAGACCAGCCCAGTCCCTGGTCTTGTGACGCCCTGACCCCGGGCTGGAGGGGTTCCTGCCCCACCCGCCCCTCCAAGAAGACAGCGGTCAGGGCCCGCTGCAGTGGCTTCACCTTGGGGTGCAGGCGCCCCAGTTCTTGACATTGAGGTGGGGGTGCTGTGGCCAGTCCAGCTGGAGGGGAGACTGGGCCCGGAGCACAGGGAAGGAGGGGCCTGAAAGCAGGAGAAGCCTGGGGCGGGGGGCGGTGAGGGGGGCTGGGCTCCATCAGCCTGGGTGGCGGTAGGGGATCTGGGCCCCACCGTGTGGCTTCTGCCCCAGGCACCTACGTGATGACGGTCACGGCCAACGACGCAGACGATGCCACCACGGCCAACGGGATGGTGCGTTACCGCATCGTGACCCAGACCCCACAGAGCCCCTCGCAGAACATGTTCACCATCAACAGCGAGACGGGGGACATGGTGACGGTGGCCGCCGGCCTGGACCGGGAGGTGAGTCCCAGCCTGGAGGTGTGGGGGTGGGGGCAGCTCCCAGTCCATGGACCTTAGGAGGAGAGTAACCAGGGTGCCCCGGCAAGCAGGCGTCTCAGCGTCCACCCTTCCAGGTGCCAAGAACAGGCCTGCCACACGCGCACGCGTGTGCGTGCAGTCGGGCGGGGGTGTCAGAGCAGAGCCCCCCCACCCGATGGAGCCCCGGGGGTCTCTGAGGGGCTCCTTGCCCCGCCCGGTTCTGGGACCAGGTGCCTTTGGCTGGTGCCTGCCTCGCTCTGGTCTCTGCCTCCACCCTTGTGTTGGCGGACATGAGGTCAGCCCCCTGAGCCACACGGCCCTGGAGCTCGGAGCCACCTGCTCCTGGTGCAAAACTGTGCAGTGACACACACCCCGCCCCGCCTGCTGCAGGCAGTCCCCATCACTCAGTGGCCTTAGAGGCATGGGGGGAGGGGGGGGGTTTGCTTCCCTGAGGTCCCAGCCACAGGTGGGCTCTGACCTCCCTCACACACCTCATCAAGACTGACCAGTGCCGCCTGCTGGCCGGAAGTGTCCCCGCTGCCTGTCCCTGGAAGCCCAGGTGGGGACGGAGACTGGAAGACCGGGGTGTTTTCCGGTTTCTATTTGCGACGTGAGTCATGGTGTCTTTGCAACCAAACAGAAGCACACACACAACATCTGGGGATTCTCCGTAGCTGAGGCTGCAAAGCGGCACTGCAGCCGTGGGCAGTGAGGGATGCTGCCGGCTCTGGGGATGCCGGGGAGTCCTGAGGGGCACGGTCCGTGGGTTCCCCCACAGGGAGTGTGTGTGCCCAGCACGGGGCACTGTGGCCCTTACCCAGGAAGGCGAGCCAGGCGGCACCCCAAGCCCTGCCCAGCCTCCAAACCTGCAGAGCATTCCAAATAAACAAGCCGTTTCAAAGCCATCAGAGGCAGGGAGGGTGCTGGGAGCTCCGGTCATGCCACGGCCGGGCATATCATGGGCTGGGCCCCCCGCCCCCCACCAGCCCCGCAGGCCCAGTGGACTCTCCAGGGGGGCTGTCCAGGGGAATCCACAGTGCCTGGCTCGTCTTTTCCCCCCCGCGATGAGGTCCCACGTGCAAGGCTTCTGTATCACCATCCCGAGGTTGGTGGTCCAAACGCCCCAGTTGCCCCGAGGGAGGGGCTGAGGCCGTCTGCTAGTGTGGGGGTGGGGGGGGGAAACAAGGGGTGCTGGGGGTCTTGACCTCCCTCCCATGGGTGACGGGTGACTTCAAGCCCCCAGCCAAGCCCTGGGCCTCTGCGTCACCACCCACCACTGGGAGAAATGCCACATCACCCCTCTCCTCCCCCACCCGCCCACCCAGAGCAGCAGGCACACACACGGACACACGTGTGCACATACACATACATGTGTGCACACAAGTTCCCAGACTGAGACGCTTCCTGGGCACAGAAAGCCTCCCCAGTCCCGCCCCTGTCCTGCCGGTGCTTTGGGCCTGCAGCCTGTGCCTCCCCGTAATGAGGGGGAGGGAGAGAGCGCACACAGGCTGTGTGGACTGACCCCCGGCCCCCCGCCCCGCCCCCGGTCAGAGAAGAGCTGCGCTCCTGGGTTTCAGATGGGAGGGGCACCCAGCCCTAGCAAGCCACAACACCCCTCCCTGTGCTGACCTGACGCAGGGCGAGGCTGAGCCACCAGGTGCCAGCGTGGGGGGCATTGTGGGCAGCAGGTGTGAGCCCCACACCCTCCCCTGCCAGCTGGGTCAGATACCCCACCCCCACCCCACTCCACCTGTTTGCCCCCTGTCTTCCTAGGGGCACACTTCCTCTCCGGCCCCCGGGCCAGGGCAGAGGCCCCGACGCTGGGTCACTGGGAGGACAAGCCACAAAGGGCAGGCAGGTCTGGCCCTGGGACTCTGGAGGCCCACAGAGGTCTGGAGTGCTGCACTGAGGCTCAGGACATCCGGGGGTGGCCAGGCTGCCCTCCTGCCAGAGCCCAGCCAGATGTGGACACAGTAGACATCCCCTCTGCACCTGGGCCCGGCTGAGGTTGGGTGGGAGGGGCTAGCAGGAGCAGGGGGTGGGGAACGCTGTGACTGGGTTGCTTCCATGAAGAACTCAGTGTGAAGAGCTAGCTTCTGCCGAGGGGCAGGGTGCCTGAGCTGCAGAGACGGCGGGGACACTGTTGTTGGACCCCGACTCCAACCCACATGAAACCCCCTCCCCCCCACCCCCCACGCCATGACAGAGAGCAGGACAGTCCCAGAGGCCCTCTGTGGGGCGGGTGGCCAGGCCTCTCCACCTCGGACCCCCGGGTGGGTTTGACTGCAGACTTGTGGTCAGCAGCGGAGAGCTTAACCACAGCTCACCCCAACGGATGGACAGATGGACGGAGCCTTCTGCAGCAAGGCCTCACAAAGGGGGCAGCGGGGCTCAGGGCTCCCAACCTCTCCAGGAGCCGGGGGGCAGGGGGCGCAGGCCCACAGCACCCTCTGACCTCTGCAGCAGGGCCACCAGCGAGACTCGTGAGTCAGGGGAGGGGCAAGGCAGGGGCAGAGAATCCAGCCTGTCCATACAGGCACTGTCCAGCCACCCTGACCGGTCACTGAAAGCCCGCACCTGCCCTGGGTGTCATACTCCCCTCAGGCCCCTGCTGCCCCACCCAAAGCTGCCCGGGCCAGTGTGCCCACCACCTGCAGTGAGAGGCAAGGCAGCCCGCTGACCGCTGTCCTCTGGCCCACAGAAGGTCCACCAGTACACCGTCATCGTCCAGGCCACAGACATGGAAGGGAACCTCAACTATGGCCTCTCCAACACGGCCACGGCCATCATCACGGTGGCCGACGTCAACGACAACCCGCCAGAGTTCACCACCAGCACCGTGAGTGCCCCTGCGCATGCATGTACACACACATGCACACACGCATGTACATACATACACATATACACACACCAAACCTGTGTTCACCACCAGCACCGTGAGTGCCCCTGTGCACACGTGTACACACACACGCACACGCATGTACATACATACACACATACACACACACACCAAACCTGTGTTCACCACCAGCACCGTGAGTGCCCCTGCGCATGCATGTACACACACACACATGCATGTACATACATACACACACACCAAACCCATGTTCACCACCAGCACCGTGAGTGCCCCTGTGCACGCGTGTACAAACACACATATACACACATACATACACACCAAACCCGAGTTCACTGTATGTGTGTATGAGGCAGTGACAGGTGTAGGTGTAGGTGTGTATGTGTGTGTGTGTGTGTGTGTGTGTGAGACTGTGTGTGAGAGCGTGGGTGGGCGCTGGGGACCTGCACTGCTGACTAGACAGGATGCTCACAGTGGGTAAACCAAGAAGAGGCGGTCCCTCCCAGGGCACGGGAGATGAGCATCCACGGGGCCCCGGCTCGGCTGAGAGGCAGAACCTTTCCTGTGGATGCTACAGCCCCCACCCCCACCCAGGTGAGGTCCAGGTGCCACTGCTGCCCTGGACGCCCCTCCCTCCTACCATGCTCCCCAGCTGTCCCAACAAGCAGGGCCCCTAGTCCTCAGGCCTCCTTCCCCCTCCCTCTCCTGCACTCCTGGCCACCTTGTCCCCAGCCCCTTCCCAGGAGCTGTCCCTCTCCCAGGGGACCTGGGGCTCCACGCAGGACGGAGCGAGCGCAGGGCAGAGCCACGCTGGCTGTGGTCACCTGTGCAGGGTCTCCCAGGCCTTTCAACCCCACCCATCCAGGGGGCCAGGGCCAGCAGGAGGCTTGCCCACCTACCCAGAGCCACAGCCAAAGGCGATGCAAGCTGGAGGGCGGGGCAGAGGGGACCTCAGCTTCCCACAGAGCGGGCCTTGGGGAGCCTGGCGGGCAGCAGCTTGCCCCAAGTTGCCCTGCGCACAGGCCAGTGCCCTGCCGAGCCCCTCCAGGCAAGCCGAGCCGGACGCCCAAATCCATAGAGCCGTGGGCAGGCAGTGGCAGGACCCATTGCCCATCCCGGCCAAGGCAGCATAGCGACACCCAGAGGACAGGCCCAGCAGCGTGGCCTGAGACCTGACCCCCTACCCCTGGCTGGGCCAGCCAGCACCTAGAGGACTAGCCCTCCTGCTCTGGGGCTGGTCAGCCCAGGGGGCCTTCCCCTGTCCGTCTGCACATGCAGACCCCAAGTCCACAGCAAGGCCCTGAGACAGAGGAGGCGCACAGCAGTCACGCCCCTCCCGGGGCACCGTCCAGGGGTGAGAAGTGCCCCAGGCGTGCTCGGCTCCCAAGGACAGAGCCAGACCCAGTGGGGGAAGGGCAGGAAAGGAACCAGGTGGAGCCTGGACCCTTCCTCGACCTCCTCTCGGGTCCCTCCTGGGCCTTGCTACAGGTCCCGCCTCGGGAATAGGTGCCCCCTCCAGGTGTTCCCAGACACAGCCCAGCCCTGGGCGACCGACTGCCCTCTGTCCAGCTGACCTGGGGCCCAGGGTCAGGCATGCGCGCTTCTCGGGGTGGGTGTGACCTCCGTCTCTCCCGCCCCTGGGCCCCTCACACCCAGAGCCCCGCTGTGAGCACCCATAGACACTCAGCTCACCACTGGGTGGGGGTCGTGGCCACCAGCGGTGCAGCAGGAGAGACCTGGCCAAGTCAGGCCAAGGAAACCCTGGTCCCCAGCCCTCCCTCCAGGGTCAGGTCTGAGTGGGCCTGCCAGGCCCGCCCTCAGCCCCTCTAGACAGTGACAAGCAATGTAATCAAGGGGTGGGGGGTGGGGGGCCACCCGGTCGACACCCGGCACAGCTATTTTTATCGGCTTTAATCAGGGACAATCAGCAGAAGCTGGAGGGGGGGTGGGGAGGGCACAATCTGGCTCCTAGTCTTAAATGTTAATTAAGTTCTTTTCCAGAGGCCCGGCAGGCCATGGGCTACCAGCAGCCTCTCTTGTGCTGGCCCACCTTCAGGTCTGCCGGGCTCCATCCAGGCCCCCACCCGCCCTTCAGAGGTGAGGTCCAGGGCCTGCAGAGACCCTCTGAGGACAGCCTGCCCTGAGAACAGCTGATGCCCCCACAGCATGGCCTGGGGCTGGCGCCAGACCCTGTAAGCAAGGTCGCTGTGCCCTGGGTGGGAGGCAGGGGCTGCCCTGGGGACCCTCAGGCAGTGCAGTTGGCTGACTTTGGGCTTCAGTAGCCCTGGGGACCAGCCTAGCACAGTGGGCAGCAGCACCCCAAAATGCTCTCAGTGGGTTCCCCATCTGCTAAATCTGGGGAGGCAGGGCTCAGTCCCCTCCTAAGGAACCCTGGGACGTAGTTTAGTGGTCATCTGCTAACCCAAGGCCAGAGGTTCGAATCCTCCTGGGGGGAGAGAGAGATGTGGGCTTGGGGTCCCTATGCAGGCGGGTGGGACTCAGGGTTCTGTCCCAAGAGGCCCTGGGTCCAGTGGGGCCCCTCCCTAGCCAGGTGGAGGAGCAGCTCATCCTCAGAGACTGCATGGTGAGGGGCCAGCCCAGATTTCCCACCACCCTGCGGCCTGGCAGGAGCCCGGGCACCCCAGGTCCTTGCAGGGGGTGCTTGACTCAGGAAAGATGGGCTCCCTCTCTTGCCCAGTCTCAGAGCCCAAGCTTGGGCCACCTTTCAGGTCCCCCTCTGGCTCGCACCGGGTCCCCCCTCACCTGGCAGCCCCAGGCAGACTCTCTTCTGGATTTGAGCCCCCTCTAGGCGCCTACACGGCCAGCAGGTGACCCCTCACCCAGACCGGACCCTAAGGGGAAGGAAGGGGCAATACCTTGAGGCTGCCCAAGGCCAGTCTGTTAGCCCAGAGGACACGGTGTCTGTGCAGGTGTGCTGAGCACCTGGTGCCTCCTGAATGAGCCTGGCTGTGTCCCAATAAAACTTTATTTATAGAAAGAGATGCTGGCGCAGGTTTGGCCCACAGGCCACCACCTCGGAGCCTCTGCCCACGTCTGTGCACTTGGCTCTGGGGCATGCAGCACCTGCCGTGCCTCGGGGGACAGCTGAGAGGCTACGGCCCCACCCATCCCGCAGGCTCCCTGTCAGGCGTCTGTCTGTCTGTCTGTCTCGTCCGTCAGGACCCAGTGTCCCCCAGGCCCCTGCACTTGTCCATGTGCTGCATAGAAAGACGCGGGGAGGGGGCTTCAGAGGGAGGCATGTGCGTGTGTGTGCATGCCTGTGCTGGTCCCCAGCGAGCAGGCCTCGCTGTCCCCCGAGCTCCCTGGCTTCCGAACCTGTTGTCCATCGGGTCCCGGGCAGATTGTTCTTCACCCTGTCTTGGGACAGAGCCACGGGTGTGGGGTCCAAAGGCGACTGTGGGGGGTGGGGTGGGTGTGGTCTGAGGTTTGAAGACGCCCTGAAGGGCATGCGGTGGAGGGTCCCTGGGCCGCCTCGTGGCTCTGCAGAACATGGACTCCTGTCCTGCATGCCTCCCCTTCAGGATCAGACTGCAGGCCTGTGAGCAAGCCGTTTGATCATGGCAGGCGGCTCCCCACTCCCCTCCACGCCATGTCTGCGGTCTCAGGGCAAGGAGGCCGCACGACTCACATGCATGCGCCCCCCCACCCCCACCCGCGTCTCCCCTGCTGCTCCGAGGATGGGCCCAGGCCTGGACCTTGGCCGGACCCGGCAGGCCTCAGCGACCCCTGCTAGGCCACATCTCACGCCTCTCTCCACCCGCTGCAGTACGCCGGGGAGGTCCCCGAGAATCGAGTGGAGACCGTGGTGGCCAACCTGACGGTGATGGACAGAGACCAGCCCCACTCGCCCAACTGGAACGCCGTCTACCGCATCATCAGCGGGGACCCCTCAGGACACTTCAGCGTCCGCACGGACCCTGTCACCAACGAGGGCATGGTCACCGTGGTCAAGGTGGGTGCCGGCCCGGAGTCCTGCTCGCGGGCAGGAGCCGCAGAGACACACTTTCGGCCAGACGGACCTCTACTCTCCACGCGACCCCGGGCGCATGAGGACTCCCCTGCCCAGCCTGGCTAGCTGGGCAGGCCTTCCTGAGGCACAGAGGGGCCCAGGGACAATGCTTCCCCCTAAGGCAGGGGGTGGGAGGGGCTGAGGATGCCCCCGTGAGACCCCGAAAGACGAGACCAACCTGCCTGCTTCAGCTCACCAGGGCCCGAGCGCCCTGGGCCTGCCTTTATGGCCCCACAGTCCTGCGCAGGGTCTGGGATCAGGTCCGGGCGAGGCTAGGGAGCTGCAGGCACACCCTGCCTTCAGCAGCACCAAGACAGACAGACGGGGCGTGCGTGGCACGGGACAGGTGTGGGGTTTGGGCCTGGATGTTGCAGGCTGTGCGTTTGCGCTGACCGTGGGCTGGGGGCCGGTGCCTTGCATGGTCTCAGTCAGTGATCATTTTCTAGGAAACAGGCAACTCGGTCTATCACAGCACATGGGTTGAAATAAGCCCCCAGTCCAGGCCGTCATCCCACCTCCCAGCCCATCCTTTAACGGCCTTGCACAGCCCCCTTGGCCGGGCGGGACCTGCCCAGGTCCCAGGTTCCTCGGGGACCGGCCGCGCCTTCAGTCCCGAGACACGCGACTCCTCTTCTCGTGGACGGGCTCGATCCCGCGTCACCCAGGGGCAGGAGCACGTTCCTGGGGGAAAGGACAGTGGGGGGAGGGGGCGTCTGCGGGTCAGCGCCTTCTGACAGTGGGCACAGTGCAGGGTGCCGCCCGCATTTCCGGGGATGGCTTTGCCCTCTGGCGAGGAGCCCCAGCCCACCTGGTCCTCTCTGGCCTCACATCCAACTCGGCTGCTTCTCCGTGGGGCGGGAGGTGACACCGTGTGCAGACCCAGGCATGTCCAGAGCCATGGTCTGCATGAGAGAAAGACCCCGGTGGTGGGGCTTACTCCCCCCGAGGTCACTGAGGCCTTTCTCTAACTAGTTGGGGGGGGGGCGCCTTTGCCGGCTTCCCAGCAGAGGGTGAGTCCCCTCAGACCAGGTGAACCGAGAGCCCCTGGGGGCTGCAAACAGACCACATGGTGTCTGGCCCGGAGCACAAAGCTCACTCCCCGAGCACTAGTCTCTCATCTTCCAGAAGCCCAAAAGACGAAATTGAGGGGCTAAGCCCCTCCTGGTGGGCCCTGGCTTATCTCAGGCCCCCTCCCCTGCCATCTTCCCAAGGTCTCTCCCAGCCTGTGAGCCACATTCCTCGTAGAAGGTAGAGGGACACCCGTCCTTGGGCTGTACAAAATCTAGGTCCAAACGAGGTCCCCTCGTGGGTCTCTGTGGCCCGCTCTCCCCCTGGCCAAGCAGCCTTGGGGACCTTTGCCACACTCAGCTGAGGGGGGCAGGCAGTGCCCCTTCTGCCATAGCTGAACAAGGAGGGGTCACCGAGGGACCTGGCTAGCCGAGCCGTGACCTGGGTCTTTGACCCCAACTTCTCTCTCCCCCCACTGGTCAGCCAGCAAGGAGGTAGAGGGCGGGCGCTGGTCTGGCCGGCAGAGCTGGGCAGGTGTGGGCGGGGAGCGCTGAGCCCGGACACCAGCTTACCGAGGGCTCTCTCCCCAGGCCGTCGATTACGAGCTGAACAGAGCCTTTATGCTGACCGTGCTGGTGTCCAACCAGGCCCCCCTGGCCAGCGGCATCCAGATGTCCTTCCAGTCCACGGCAGGGGTCACCATCTCCGTCATGGACATCAACGAGGCACCCCACTTCCCCTCCAACCACAAGCTGATCCGCCTGGAGGAGGGGGTGCCCACGGGCACCGTGCTAACCACCTTCTCGGCCGTGGACCCTGACCGCTTCATGCAGCAGGCCATCAGGTGCGGCCCAGGCCCCACTACCCAGAGGAAGGCCTGACCGGGGGTCACAGCTCAGCCCTGGAGTGATTGAGGGTCCCAGCCGGGGCTGCCTTCCAACCTGTGGCCCACCCTCTCCCTGGGGACCACACAGCCTGCCCAGGGAAGCAAATGTCGACGTCACTGCTTCCAAAGCAGGAGGCAGACGCTTCTGGAGTCGGGACTGCTGGTCCTCCTCCCCCTTTGCCTGTGTCTGCCATCTGCAGGGTCTAGGGAAGGCCAGGGGAGGCTGTTGACCCCCTAAGAACTCAGTGTGAGGCCCCACAGGCAGGGGGAGACCCTCAGACTCCTCTACCTGCTTCGCGCAGTGCACGTCCGCCAGCTGCCCCTCCCGCTCCCCACCCAGGGACAGCCTGGGGCAGCAGAGGGACAGCGTCCCCTCCCACTGGTGCAGGGCCCCACAGAGGTGCGAGAGCCAGCAGGAGCTGGGCCCCGCCCTCCCTTCATGCTCACCGCCCCCCCCCCGCCCCCCCACCAGGTACTCCAAACTGTCGGACCCAGCCAACTGGCTGCACATCAACACCACAAACGGGCAGGTCAGCACCGTGGCCGTCCTGGACCGAGAGTCTGCCTACATCAAAAACAATGTCTACGAGGCCACCTTCCTGGCCGTGGACAACGGTGCGTCCCTTCTCCCCCTCCAGACACGTCCTGGGCACGGGGTGCTGAGAAGCAGCCTGGGGCTCAGGGCACAGGTCAGCGGCAGGCGGGGCTGGCAGACAGCCATCAGGCTCTTCCCTGCTCCAAGGGGGTCCTGGGGGAGGGGACAGGGCAGGACCACCTGCTGGCCCTGGCCACTGTGGGCCAGACCTGGACCCGCCCTGCTGGCCGGGAGCCATCCGTGCAGCCCCAGCTCCGAGGCGGGAGCAGGAGGCCTCAGGAGCAGGTGTGGACCCCCTGGCAGGCCCATGGGGGCAGAGGGCGGGGCTCAGAGGAGCCGGGTCTGGGGCAGAGGGTGCCTTCCTGCAGCACGCGGGTGTCTCCTGGAAGCCCCGCTTTCTCCACGGAGCCCTGCGGGGAGATGCTTTACCGAGCCAGGGCAGGGATGGAGCCCACAGCAGAGCAGCCCGAGTCCCGGGGCCATCACGGGTGCAGCGTCACGTGTGGTCCAGGGGCTGAGGTGGCAGGTGTCTGTGTGGGTGGGGGACCAAGACCACGGGGTGGTTGGAGCTGTGTGTCCCCTGAGGGGCTGTGTATCCGTGTGTCTGTCCATGTGTCTGTCCTGTATGTGTCCATGTATCTTTCCTGCATGGGACTGTGTGTCTGTCCAGTGTGGGGCTGTATGTCTGTGTGTCTGTCCATGTGTTTGTCCCACATGTGTCTGGTCCTATGTGTGTCCGTGGGTCTGTTGTGTATATGTCCATGTGTCTTTCCCATGTGGGACTGTGTGTCCCATGTGGAGCTGTGTGTCCACTTGTCTGTCCTACATGGCGCTGTGTGTGTCCATGTGACTTTCCTGCGTGGGATTCTGTGTCTGTCCCGCGCACGTCCGTGTGTCTGTCCGGCATGGGATCGTGTGTCTGTCCCGCATGTGTCCGTGTGTCTGTCCCACACGTGTCCGTTGTCCATCCCGCGCGTGTCCGTGGCGGGGCATGGGGACCAAGTGTGCCATCCCTCAGGGAGCCCCCCGGCCAGCGGCACGGGCACGCTGCGCATCTACCTCATCGACACCAACGACCACGCCCCCGAGCTGCTGCCTAAGGAGGCGCAGGTCTGCGAGCGGCCCGGCCTGCACACGGTCAACATCACGGCGGCTGACGCTGACATCGACCCCAACGTCGGGCCCTACGTCTTCGAGCTGCCCTTTGTGCCAGCCACCGTGCGCAGGAACTGGACCGTCACCCGCCTCAATGGTGAGCCCACCCGGCCCCGGGCTGGCCACATGGACATCGCCTGGAGTGGACCCCCTGGCAGATGAGACACAGCCCCGCGGGGCCCACCCTCTAGCGGGAGCAGAGCCACCTGCGTGGGCACAGGCGTGTTTGCTCCCCCCCCGACGGGCAGAGAGCCCTGCACCCTCTCCGAGGGCTCCCGGGCCACTCGCCCTCCCCAGCCTCTCTCCCGTGGCAGGGCCCATGGGGTGGATGGGTGGGACATGTCTCCTTCTCGCCCGTGTGTGCAGTGTCCACGCCTCCCCTCTCGCCTGGCCAGGTGACTATGCCCAGCTCAGCCTGCGCATCCTGTACTTGGAGGCGGGCATGTACGACGTGCCCATCATGGTCACGGACTCGGGGAACCCGCCACTGTCCAACACGTCCGTCATCCGGGTCAAGGTGTGCCCCTGCGATGAGAACGGCGACTGCACCTCCGTGGGCGCCGTGGCAGCCGCCGGCCTGGGCACCGGGGCCATCGCGGCCATCCTCATCTGCATCCTCATCCTGCTGAGTGAGCGCCGGCAGTGGGGCCACAGGGGCAGGGCCACAGGGGCGGGGCCAGTGCCGGGACCCCAGCAACCCCAGCACGCACAGGGGTGGTCTGCGCACACCCACACATGCGCACACAGGGGAGTGCGCGCCACCTGACACTTGTATCTGTACAAGCACCTCTGTGTATCAGGAGCATGTGCATGCACACATGCACACACGCATGTGCACACCTGCATGTACAGGGCCACGCATGCGTGTGCATGTGTGGCTGCTCACGGCCCGCCCGCCTGCCTGCAGCCATGGTCCTGCTCTTCGTCATGTGGATGAAGCGGCGGGAGAAGGAGCGTCACACCAAGCAGCTGCTCATCGACCCCGAGGACGACGTGCGTGACAACATCCTCAAGTACGATGAGGAGGGGGGCGGCGAGGAGGACCAGGTGAGCACACCACTACGGGGCCACGCTGACCATGGGGGCCACGCAGCCACTGGACTACATTGACCACAAGGGTCACGTGACCACAGGGCCACGCCACCCGTGGGGTCATGTACCTGCAAGAGTCACACTGCCCATGGGGTCATGCTGACCATGGGGCCATGCTGACCACGGGGCCATGCTGGCCACGGGCACCAGGGCCACGCCGCCACCAACACAGGGCACCATGCCATGCACAGTCCCCCAGCCCACGCGCACGTGGGCACACAGTCCTTGGTGCTCCTGCCCATAGTTGCATCCCCAGATGCAGCCTGGCAGCGCCTCCCCAACCGCTGACCCCAGTGTAGGGGCTGGGTCCAGCGTCGAGGACAAGCCTTCCCTGCCCTGGGCACCTGGGGGCAGCGTGGGCGTAGGCAGAAGCCTCCTCACTGCCGCCCCCTCCCCTGCAGGACTACGACCTCAGCCAGCTCCAGCAGCCCGAGACCATGGAACACGTGCTCAGCAAGGCCCCCGGAGTCCGGCGGGTGGACGAGAGGCCTGTGGGGGCAGAGCCCCAGTACCCAGCCAGGCCCGTGGTACCCCACCCCGGGGACATTGGCAATTTCATCAATGAGGTGGGTACCCAGGATAGGCCTGGGCAGGGTGCCAAGCACCAAGCCACCCCGGGCAGCAGTCCCCACATCAGGTGCCCCAAGCAGGGGGGCCAGCAGGTACAGGTGTCACTGTCATCTTTCACCTCTGTCTGAGATCCCACCATCAGGCCAAGATCCCTCCCCACCAGTCTGTCCACCCCCGGGGCTCCCCACAAGACAGGCAACCCAAGACAAGCGTCCCCAGGAAGGGGGATAGCTGGTAGCCTCCCGCAGCCCAGTCCCACGGGCGCCTCTCCCAGGACCCAGCCTGGCCTCCAAGCCGCAGGTTCTGTGCTGTCCCCACTCCGACCCTGTCCCCCCCCCCCCCACACACACACACAGGGAGAAGCATTTCTCTGGCTCTCAGGAGAGGGGACGCTCCAGTGCCCAGAGGCACCACTAACTGGCCGTCCTCTGTGGAGCCCTGGGACAGACCGGAGGTGGGGGGAGCGAGGTGCCTGGGTCCCGGGGTGTGGAGCCATAGGGCTCCTTCCCAGGGAATTGGGCACTCGCACCCGGAAGATTAAGGTTGTGGGGCTCAGAGTGGAGCTCTCCTTACCCAGCCACACCTGTCCCTGAGGAACAAGAGTCACGTGGACTTCGATGAAGCCACGCCCACCGCTCAGGCCGAGACTGTGCCCCGCCCTCTGCCCACAGCCCCGCCCCCCAGGCTGCCTTTTAGGCTCGTTCTTAGGTCGGGGGTCCCCCAAGTCCAGACCCGGAGACAGCCATGGACAGTCGGGGTACTGGCAGGGAGGTCAGCAAGCAGCCCCGCCCTCAGTGTCCCTTCCCGGGGCCCCCACAAGACAGGTGTGCCCTGCTGGAGGGGCCCTCCCAGGGGCACAGGGAAGGTGAGGGGGCAGCTCCGGGAATCAGGACCACGACTACCCGAACGAACCCAGGGCCCGGACTAGGTCCCACCCTCGGTGCGCAGCATTCCAACTCCTACCCACTTAGGTCCAATTCCCACCTG
>PVJH01012877.1:0-17348 GCA_004026705.1 Nesogale talazaci | reverse complement strand
TCCTGCCCATCCGAGCCCACCCCTGACCGGTGTCTCTGACCAGGGCCTCCGCGCCGCCGACAACGACCCCACGGCGCCCCCGTACGACTCCCTGCTGGTCTTCGACTACGAGGGCAGCGGCTCCACGGCGGGCTCCGTCAGCTCCCTGAACTCGTCCAGCTCCGGGGACCAGGACTACGACTACCTGAACGACTGGGGGCCCAGGTTCAAGAAGCTGGCGGACATGTATGGGGGCGGCGAGGACGAGTGACCGCCCGGCGTGGGGCCGCCCACGAGGGCCGTGCTGGACGCCGGCGGGGGGCTGGCGCGCTGTGCGCCCCGTGGTGTCCGAGCCCCCACCTGACCGCCCGCCGGGCCGCGTGGCCGCATACGAGCGCGGAGGCACGGGCTTCACTTGAATTTCTTAGAACAGAAGCACTCTTTTTACAAAATGAAAGTGCCTTTTGGTACACTGTCCGACCCCTCAAACTCAGGAGTGACAAACTCGGCAGACAGACCAGGCCGCCCTCCGCGCCCCCACGCCCTCCTCGCCCAGCCCCCGGCCCTGCAGTCCACCTGGAGGAAGGGAGCATGGTTTTGTGGGGGTTGTGTGTGTGTGTGTGCGTGTGTGTGTTCGTCTTTGGTCCTTTCCTAAGAACACAGTGGGCCACTGTTCAACACTGCCCACCCAGAGGAATGCGCTTGAGGCGCTGTCCAGGGCCCCCTCAGCAGCCCTTGCTGTCCAGCTGTTCGGGCCTGCCTCTCCTGAGAGCATGCTCTGCTTGGGACCCCAGCGGGTGGCCGGGGCCACATCAAGGTGGGGTGGAGGCTTAGTGCTGTGTCTGGCAGCAAAGGCCCCTTGAACCGTGCATGTGACTGCCTTGGGAAAAGGGCTGCTCAGATACTAAGGGGGCACCCCATCTCTTCCCCAACCCCACCCTGGCTTCAGGCTCCTGTCAGCCAACCTGAGTTCTCCTTCAGGCTGACAGTCACCCCAGATGCCACCCAGACACACACACCCTTGCCCTGGCGGTGGGGGGAGGGGGGGTTGTAGTTCCAGCATCTCAGCGCCGCCCCCCCCCATTCTACTCCTGGCCAGCACCCAGTCAGTCCCTTCCAACAACACCACACCACACCCACCACCTGCCGGCCAGAGCTACAGGGTCACATGGGCCTGAACACAGACGGCTTCCATCCCTCAAGGCAGGAGCAACTCAGTCACCAGGTCTCTTGGAAGGCGGACACCCTGGCCCTGGGCTGACACTGGGTGGCCTCAGGCCTTGCCAGGTCACTGTGTGGTGTCATCCCCAGTCCCTGCTCCCTGGGCGGGTGTTCCCTGGACCGAGGAAGACTCTGGCAGGCCCCTGGGAGGAAGGTTAGTGACTGTCCGTGCCTGGGGCAGTGTCTCTGGGGACAGGAGGGCATTGTGGTCTCAACAGGGTCCACGAGGGGTGTCTGTGTCTGCCAGGCTCAGCGGTTCACTCAGGCCAGTGGCAGCAGGGCCCCAGGTCGAGGGGAGGTGCCAGGGCCTGGGTATGAGCTGGCATCCGCCCCCAGGAGAGCTGGAGTCTCTTGAGGGCCGAGCCCCAGGACTCCCAGCCACACCTGCGCCTTCCCAGCCACCCGTGCAGCCACAGAGGCCAGGGCCCCATTCTGCCCCGACCAGAGTCCACCCCTCCCAGGCCCCAGCCACCCTCCTGGGCACAGCCCACCCTCCGCCATCTCTAGCCCCCACCCCAGCTCCTTGGGCACTGAGCCAAGCTGGTACCCCGTCTAGGCTGCCCTGCAGGAGCACGCCAGGGCACACTCTGAGTGGGCCTGTGGACGCACAGGGTGCCTGGCACCCAGCGCTGGACCCTGTGTTCCCACCTTGCGGGACCCCAGAGGGGGTGCGGGGGCAGAGGCTGGTGGGTCCCCGCTATGCAAACCGCTGGGCCCCCTGCAGTGGGCCCCCTGTGAGAATGGACTGTAGAGTGTCCCAGCTTCCATGTGTCCCAGCCTGGGCACTCGGGTGCTGGGAGGAGCAGGGTGGTGGGGAGGGGACTCTTCTCTGGAACCCATACCCTTTGACCCCTGGGCTGCACTGGATGTGTCCCTGCCCTCTCAGACCCTGGACTCTCGTCCTGGGGGCTCCTGCTGCTCTGGGCCCACTTAGCCCAGATGTGGTGTCACCACCCGGGGCCCCATGACGTCCATCCCTGCCTTCGGGAAAGCTCCCCACCACCCCCACCCCTCCCGGCCAACACAGGTCAGGGAGGTGGAGCCCCACCCCCTCCCAGGCACCCCTGGCTGACGGCCCCACGCCCTGGCGTGGTACAGCCTCCTCCTGCCGCCTGTAGGCTACACTCCCCGCCGGTGCCCAGCGCCCCACGGAGGTGGACGGGAGGACTAGCCACCACGGTCCCTTGGGGATGTGCACGCGGCCGGGGGGGGGGGGGGGGGGACTGGAGCGTCCCCACCGCCGCGTGTCAGGCAGGGTAGAACGACCCCTGCCCTGAAGCCGCTGGTGGGGTCGAGCGCCGGCAGGCCTTGTGGCACTGCCCATGTGTGAGTCCACGGTGTCGCCAGGCCCCCTCGTGCCCCGTCCCCACCCGCTGGTGGAGGGTCGGAACGAGGGGAGGGGGCAGGGCGGCTGCGCGGGGCCGGGGCGGGGGCGGGGGGCGGCCTCCGGGTGGACACGCGCGGTCAGCAGCCGCTCGGACGCCCGCCCGCCCGCCCGGCGCTGTACATAGCGGGGTCCGCGCCCGCGCGCCCGCCCGCCGGCCCCCCGTTTGCATGTGGGTGGGTCGCGCGCATGCGGAGGCCGCCTCCTGCGGGCGGCGGCGGGGCGCGCCCCCACTCTTTTGTAACCGTCGACAGCACAACTCTTTTTGTATCGTTGTTTGTACCATTTTGTACCAAAAGAAAGCACGGGAGAAGAGGCAGCCGTCGGTGTTTCTGCAGTGTTCGTGGGGCCGCCGGCGAGAGGAGTGGAATAAAGTCCCCTTTGAAATAGTGACCGCCCCGGCCTGCTTCCTTCGGGGGTCGTGGGGTCTGTCCACGGCGGAGGACCTGAGACCCGCGGAGGGGTGGGGGGGAGAGAGACAGCCTGCAGGGAGAGTGAGCAATAAGCCTCCCAGAACCACGCTGGTGGCCGGGTGGGTGGGGGGGGGGGTGCTCTGAGCCTGGCCCACTCTTCAAAGATAAGCCTAGCTCACCTTTGGGACTGCTTAGGGGGTCCCGAGGGGTACAGGGTGGAGCGTCATTGATGGGCAGGGGCCCATGGGGTGGGCGGAGCCTCCTAGGGCAGGGGCGGGGCCTCATGGGCTAGGTGGAGGAGCCGCGTTGATGGGCAAGGGGGCGGCTAAGGACAGGGCTTCATCGGCTGGGCGGGGCCTTGTGGGGCAGGGTGAGGTCTCATAGGGGGATGTGGAGGCGGGTATAGGCAGAACCCACCCACCTGCCCTTTCTGTCTTGCGAGCTGCCCTGGACATGTGTTGCCCCAGACATGGACTGCCCTGGACAGCGGGGCTGCCGCTGGGGTGACTGCCTGTGTTAGTCCAGGTGGATTGGAGAAACACTCACGGACACTGGCATGTACTGGAAAGCGCTTTCTAGACAGAGCAATTGGACACTGAGAATATTGAGAAACCATCCCAGCCTCACTCAGATCAAGTCCATAAGCCCGACATTAGCCCAGGTGTCTGACATCAATCTATAAAGTCCTCTTCAGGCTCACACAACACATGCAATGACGCCGAATGCAGGAAGCTCTCAGGCCAGTGGGTGGGAAGTCTGGTGGATCCAGTGGCGGTGGAAGCATCTCAGCGCTGGCGCGGTTCTCCACGTGGCCCTCCTCGTTCCCATGTCAGCGTACTCCCATGTGTCTTGCCAGCAGAGCTTCTCTCGGGGAGTGAACAGAGAGAGTGTGTCTCCTGCCTCCAAAGAGGAAATACTGAAGTTCTCCAAACCCTCAGGTGAAGGCCACGCCCACACAGAGACCTCCTTGGCGATGACCTGACTGAGAGACCAGACTCCACCCCTGCATGCTGAATCCTCTCAAATTGACACTGATGATATAATGAGATAACAAACACAGCCCCCACGGGAGTGGGTTCAGGTCCAGGCCTGAGGGAGACTAAGGGCCATCCTTTCAGGGTCATAGCCGCTGCCTGCTCCTTTGTATGGCCTGTCATGTTCTTCCTTGTTGGTCTCTGTTCCACCCAGGACCTGCTAACAGGGTCCCTTTCCCTGCAGTGCCGGAGAGGGGGAAGGGAGCGGGTATCGTCTAGCTCTGGCCTCAGGGCCGTGGGGACCACGTGGCCTGCAGGGTCTGTGTGTGCACTGCCTATCAGACCTTGGGAGTAATGGGCCTTCCTTTCCCCCACCCCGCCTTCACTCCGATTTGCCCCACAAGACCCCGCAGGCGGCCCCCGATGGCCCCAGAACCCACCCCAGACGACAGGGTCTTTGCACATGTCATGCCTGTGGGCCTGTGGCCTCCGTACATGGGGCTATGATGGGGCCGTGCACCGAACCATGTCTGTCTGTCTGTCTGTGGTAGTGCAGCCAGATGCCCCTAGAATGGAGGACTTTGTCTCATGCTATCGGGAGGCTGCGAGCTGAGGGGCAGAGCCGGGCTCTCTGGCACCTGGCAACGTGTTCCTTCCGTGTCACTTCAGTGCCCTGGTCCGAATGGCAGGTGGCCTGTGTCCGTGGCTGGGTCTGGACAGCCAGGCCCTGAGGGAGGACAAGTCTCTGCCAGGTCCTGCGATGGGACAGGGGCCAGCCACTTCTCGACCTCCGTGCCTCCCTCCTCTCCTGGGCGGTTTTTCTAGAAGGCTTGTTTCAGTGCTCAGACCCTGACGGACCTGCCCCCTTGCTGCGGGGCCTGGCCTCGGTCGTGTGACCCCAGTGTTGGGACACGCTTTCGGGGGTGAACAGAGGCAGCGTGCCCGCGCCCCTTCTCCTGCCCCTGCCGATGTCCACCCAGGGACGTCAGTCACCACCGCGGTCATCCACACCACCAGGCCGCCTGGGCATGGCTTTGGGGCTACAGTCCAGGCCCCAGGGACTCAGAACTGAGTCCTGGTGTCCTTCAAGGAAGTTCCCCCACTGGGCCCTGCCCTGTGCCATCTGGTCTGCCCCCATCCCACCAGACCTTGGATGGATCAGTTCAGGGGGTCCTGGTCGGTGGCCAAGCCGGCCTCAGTCCAAGGGAAGTGTCCACCCTCCAAACTGTGTCCTGTCTGTCCCCTGCCCCCACCCCCCAGGGGTTAGTCACATACACTTCACGGGAAGGCCCCCCTCCCCCTGGTTTCCGAGACTGCAGGAAGTGGTGGGGGGGCGGGTGATGGAGGCAGATCTACCGTGGAACCAAAGCCCCCTGCTGGGCTAACCAGGGTGCAGCTGATGAGGACAGCCACAATCAACCCGGTGCTGATCCCCAGGGTGAGGTGCTGCTCAGTCTGCGCATGCGTGTGTGTGTCTGTGTGTCTGTGTGAATGTGTCTCTGCATGTGTGTGAGTGCGTGTGTATATGTGTCTCTGTGAATGTGTGTGTCTGTGTGTGTGTGTGTGTCTCTCTGCGTGTATGTGTGTGAGTGTGCGCGTGTATCTGTGAGTTTGGGGGGAAGCCCCTCTGTCACACTCAGTGACCAGGGCCCTGGACATGGGGTTCGGGTTTGAGCACCAGGCCGGGGGCCTGGGCAGCCTCCGCCCCACTCCTGCTGGCAGGCCTGTCCCCGGGCTCTGCAGACTCTGGCAGGCCTGTCCCCAGTGAGGGAGTGGACCCTCGTGTGGGTGGCCAGCAGGGCAGGGGGAGGGCTGTGGGGAGCATGCAGCACATGGAGTCAGTGGGCAGGAGTCGGGGAGGCTCTGGGGCTCAGGACCCTGCCGTGTCCCTGGGCACTCAGATGGCAGAGGGGGTGGGGGGAGATGGGCTGTGGGGCTGGAGAGCAGAGTCGAGGTGGCGGCAGCCCCTCCCCCATCTCCCCATCCACCAGAAAGACCTGGTACCTTGAGCAAACTCTTGCCCTCTGACCCTCAGCTTCCTCACTCGGGCTGGCCCCCCCACAGGGCCAGGCTCAGTGGGTTCTGAGAGACCCCCTCTGCCCCTCAGGAGCTGCCGACTCAGGGCAGTTTTCTGATAGGGTCAGGAGGGCGGGGGCAGCAGGCAGCATGGGCAGCAGGTCCTCAGTTGAGGTTTACGTCAGTGCAGGAACCCAGGGCAGACTGCAGAGATGGGTGCCCCCCCCCCGTCCCCAAAACCTGAGGATGTGCCACCACAGGGAGTGCACAGAGGACAGCAGCCACATGAGCCACCCAGTGGTTCCCCCCACCAGCCCCTCTCGGGGCAAAGACGGGCCTTTCTGTTCCGTGAGCTTCAGCGCTTCGGAAATGTGCATGCGGGGGCCAGGTCTGCCCTGCCCTGTAGGGAAGCAGGGTCTTGTTCTTAGGAAATCCCCACCCAGATGGGGTAAAAGTAAGAGATTTCCGTTTTTCTGTTTTTATTGAATAAAGGTTTCTACGTTGTGGCATCAATCCTCAATTACCCTGAAATTATTTTTAAAATTATTGAAGAAATATTCATGAGAAATAAGTCTGATATTTCTGTTTCACAACTATGCACTTGAAATTTATCCGTACATGCCACAGCCTCGTTGCTGCTACATAATTTAAACAAATTCTCATGAAATGCCAGCCCTTGGTCGTCGCAGGAGCACACCATCCTTGAAATAAAGGAACTCCCAGACCCGCTTTCCACACATTCCCACAGGGGTACGGGACCCTGCCTCACCCCTCCCCACCCAGCTTGGTCTCCTCCGTCCAGATGCCCGCCCCGCACAGGCCGTGGGGTGTCTGTCCCCTGGCCGGGGCGCGTCTCAGCACCACCTCTCCTCACAGCCAAAGTGAGTCGCCCTCTCCACCCCTAGCCCGGGCGGGCACCCGGTGGGCGCTTAGCGGTGGCTCCCCTCGCTGCCCTCTGCATCCTGCCCGCACCGCACTGATCCTCTCCCATTCTCTCCCCCCTACCCCAATCTTTTCCAGAAACGACCTTTGCCCTCTCAGGCATTGCTAGGCTGGAGCCAACAGCTGCAGCCACGCTATCCGTCCGTCGGTCCATCCGTTCATCCCCAAGGCCCTCTAGTCCTCCATCGTGCACGATGGTCTCTCCTGGCCGCCCTGGCTACTGGCGAGCTGCCTGCTGGACGCCAAGACGTCCCTGCTGGCTCTCCCGGCCGGCGGCCCAGGGGACATCCAGCTCCAGCCTCGGGCCCGTCCTTCTGCGGGCTCCCCTTTCTCAACACGCAGGGGCTGCTGGCCCCCGCCTTGGACGGCGACCTGGCACCTCAGGCTTGGGAGCGACGCCAGGGGTCAGGGGTCACGGGTGTCCCCAAGTGCACGGGCGACGGGCAGGCAGGGACCCGCAGCGAACAGCGCGGCCTAAGCCTAACCCTGAGCACCAGCGCGCTGCGCTCCAGCCTGAGCCCGGCTGCAGCCTCCCCGTGCCGGCCCCTCCTTGCCCAGGGCCTGGGCTCTTTCACTGACCGCCCACGGCGCGCGTGTCCTCCTGCAGGGACCCGCGCTCCTGGTCACTCGCCCTGCGCACCTCCCCCCCACCCCGCCCCGCCCGAGCGAGCCACTTCCCCGTGAGGGCCGCGCCAGTCCAGGAGAGCCCAGGCAGGAGGCCGGTGGGCAGCGGCTGCCGGGAGCCCGTCCTTCCCCGAGCGCGGCTCCGTGCAATTCTGGCTCCTGCCACTGGGTGGCAGTGGGTGCCCGGCTGCCCACAGCAGAGAACCGGAGGGGTCTGCAACACCGGGGCGTGTGTGCATGCGTGTGTGTGTGTGTGTGTGTGTGCGTGTGCGTGTGAGTGCGTGCGTGTGTGTGCATGTGTGTGCACGTGTGTGGGGAGTGGAACAGCGCATGAAAGAGGGGCTCAAGCACATGAGGGGTGGTGGGACCCTAGGGGTGCCCCTGGAGACAGGGTACAGCCTCTGCAGCAGGGTCTGAAGGTGGTGGGCAGTGCCCCTAAAGCAGGAGGAAGACAGAACAGAGTGGAGGACCTGGGGGGACAGGGGATGGGACCCCACCACTCATCCGAGAGAGCCCACCTGCACTTAACCAGTGTGCCCATGTCTGCCTCAACCCTGGCGTCCAAATACTGAGGGAAAGCTGATCAAACGTCTGAGACGCCCCCAGCAGCAGGCGACAGAACCCCGGGGTGACCCTGGAGAAGTGACCCTCTGTGGCAAAGCCGGGCCCCCACTAGCTCCCTGACTGCCCGCCCTCATGTGGCTCTCAGGCTGCCCCAGCCTGGGGGTCCGGAGAACTCCGGCTGCCACTGTGCGGTGACCATGACACCCCTTGCCAATGGGGAAGCCCAGCCAGGTTTCCACTGCCAGCCCTTCCCCTGGGAGAACAGGCAGCAGCAGACTGGCGCTCCCTCCAGCCCCTGGTCCTGGGCTCTCACCTCAGCTGGTGGCAGTGGCTGGGCCGGGTCCCCACGTGGCTGGTCCCCAGCAGGCCGGGCACACTAAGTCCCAGGCCAGTGGGGCTTCCTCTGGCCCCTGTGTCCCTCGGGGTCCTGTGCTGGTCCTCTCCAGACAACAGCAGGGAAATCAGGAGTGGCAGTGGGTTCAGATGGTTACACCCACCCGGGCAAGGGAGGGGAGGGGGAGGCAGCGCACCCTGCCCTCGCCCAGGCAGTGGGGGGTCTGGTACACGCGCCCCAGTCTCCTCTCAGGGTTCACTTCCGTCTGCCTGGAAAGCCAGCCTGTGCAGGGGCCACGAAGACACCGACGTGGCACACACCCCCCCCCCAGGGGACACAAAGCCTGGCCATGAAGCACCCCACATCCCAGACCCAGGGCTGGCGGACCAGCATGCCGGGGGCTGGGAGGCACTTGGGGACAGGAGGTGCCAAGGGCCAAGCTCAGGCGCCCCTCAGGGTCCCCACGTGCTCATCCTCCCCTTAGCCACACACCCCAGGTGTGGGTCCCAATCATCCAGGCCCCCACTACTGCAGACTCCTGCGTGCACCCTCCCACGGCTCCCCGCCCACCACATCCCCCTTCCCACAGGACCCCCTACTCACATGCTCTGGCCCCTCCTGCCCTGCGGTCAGGCTCACGTTGCCACCCAGTGGCTGCAGCTCACATTTCACCCCCTGCTGCTCCAGCTCCTGGCTGGTCTGGGCACAGTGGAAACCGCCCCCAGCCCTCCCTGCACTCCTTCTCTCCTCCCAAGCTCAGTGTGCCACCTCGTCCACACTCTCCACAGGTCACGGTCCCCCAGAGTCCCTCCCTCCCCCAACAGCCATGTCCCAGAAATCAGCAGGGCTCACACCACCTTGTGCTCAGTGTGGCCCCAGGAGCCTGCTCTCCAGGCCGGGGTCAGGGGTGTCACTCACCAGCCGGGGCTGGAAAAAGGCCGGGGTCAGGGGTGTCACCCACCAGCCGGGGCTGGAAAAGGAGCATGCTGCCCAAGTCCTCACGGAGCTTCCCAGGGACCCCCAGGCTAGGACAGTCCACGAGCCACATGAGGGCAGGCAGTCAAGGAGCGCGTGGGGGCAGGGCTTCTTGGGAAGCCCAGGCAGAGGGAGGGCCGGACGCAGCAAATCTCACAGCTGCTCCCTGTAGTGGCAGAGTGGCCCTGAGGACTCCCTGCCCACTGCCCTCCCCTCCCCTAGCACCTTCTCTCCTCTCCGGGTTCCTCTCTCAGGTGAGCGGGGCAGACGGGGGCCAAGCTCTGACTGTGACTGTTCGGGCAGTGGCTGAAGAGTCCTCTCCCCGCCCTGACTGGCATCTGCTTTATTGCAGACACAACGGGCTGCAGCCCCAGCTCATCCCCAGTGTCCCAAGGAAATGCCCCACTGCTTGTCACATCATCTGCTGTCAACTGGAGACTGAAGCGGGAAGGGGCGGAGTCCAGCCTGCCAATCAGGCGCAGCTCGATGACCTCATTTGGAGGTGCCAGGGAGATAAACAGCTCCCTGGAGGGCAGATACACACAGACCTGGTCTGGAGAGCAGGTTCCTGGGGCCGGACTGAACACGAGGTGGTGTGAGCCCTGCGGACAGCTGGGACATGGTCGGGGGGTACGACGTCTCTGGGGGCCCGTGACCTGTGGAGAGCATGGACAAAGTGGCCAGCAGAGGCACACTGAAAGCAGCGCCCAGATCCAGCTGTGCCTGCAGCCCCACTGCTGGCCCCGTCAGCAGTCAGTGAACCAAGAGGGTGGATGGGGGACTCTGGGGGGCTCCTGAGGGCCACGGTAGTTCCCCTCCCAGCAGGCAGAGGGGTCCCCAACTGTTCTGTGTCTGTACTGCTTGGGAAGAGAGAAGGGGTGCAGGGACGGCTGGGGGCGGTTTCCGCTGCGCCCAGACCAGCCAGGAGCTGGAGCAGCAGGTACACACAGACTGCTTCGTCTTCCTTCGAGACATTCCCGTTGACACGGAGCTGTGCTGCTGGCAGCCAGGGCCCTGGAGCTGAAGAAGCCGCGTGGAGACCCACGCCAGCGCAGATGCTTCCACCCCCACGGGATCCACAAGACTTCCCAGCCAGTGTCTGTGAGCTTCCCGCAATCGGTGTGACTCCATGTGTTGCCTGAGTCTGAAGAGGAGTTGGTATGGGACAGGTGGGCTGAGATCAGACTGACCGACCTGATCTGGACTGGGCTGTTCTCTCAATAGTCAGTGGTTCCCTGATATAGATCAAGCCCTTCCTTACACACGAGTGTCTATGAATCTGTTTCTCTAGTCCACCCAGACTCACACAGCCCACGAGCCAGTTCTGACTCAGTGAACAGAATAAGGCACCGCTCAGCGTCGTGGTGGCAGCCACTGTGTCTGTCCATGTGCTGGAGGGCTGCCCTCCTGTCTGCTGCCCCTCCCCTTGACCCAGGACGATGTCCTTCTCCTGGGACTGTTCTCTCCACAGTCTGTCCTGGGACCGTCCACAGAACCTTTAAACGCGGCTCCGGTCCTCTTTGTGCTTCTCTAGGGAGGTAGATGAGACCTTTGGCGAGGACTTTGGGGACCTGCGGGGCACCTGCCTGTCCGTCGGAGGGGGGTGGGCAGGGCCTGGTGCACAGCCTCTCTCCAGGACGGTGGCTGGAGCCCTCGGAGCCCACAGAGAAGGAGAGGGGAAGGTTTGAGGCCACCGGGCCGGGCTGGGGAACCTGCCTCAGTCTGACTGTTCACGTGGGTCACAGAGCAGACAGCAATACCCCACTGGGTCTGGTGCAGAGTGTCCTTTGACCTGTGCCCAGCCCTCCTGGGCACAGAGCAAGCAGGCAAAGCTGCTCCAGCCCCACCTTGCCTGTGTCTGACGGAGCTCAGCGTGGGGTACGGGTGAAGTTCCTCTCCCTCCAGGGCTCTGTACCGGAGGCCAGACCCCACTGCAGAGCCACATGGGCTGGAGCAGCCCCACCCCCACCCAACAGAGGTGGGGGTGGGGGGCTCCCCAGTGGAGGGAGGCCTCTGATCCCCAGGGCTCTGCCTTAGGGTTTGTGTGGAGGTGGAAGGGACCCCCTGGAAGGGAGGGCCCTAGAGCGGGGTGGGGGTGGGGGGGGGGGCTGAGAACAGACAGGCAAGGCAGGTACAGATAAATTTGTTTTTAATAAAGGAGTTAATTTTCTTTCAATCCTATATAAAACAATAGCAATTAAAAACTTCATTTTTGAAAGTAAAATATTTACATATGAACAAGTTAACTGTGCAAAATTTACATGAAAAAAGGGAAAGACAGGGATTTCCTAAAAGACGAAATAAAAGGCGTAACAGCTCCCGGGGGCTCGTGGGAAACCCAGCCCGCCGCACCCAGCGTGCGGGCTGCCCCTGGGGGCCAGGGTATGTACAGTCATAAAAGTACTATCAATAGACGATTTAATACAATAACCTCTGAAAATATAAAGAACCAATTAGTATATTTGTAATAAAAAAATAGGTACAAAGAAGAGGCTTTGCTGTGGGCGGCTGTAAAGGGGGCCCACGGCTTGCATACAGTCTCGTAGCAAAATAATTATCGTTTACATCGCCATTCTATGTCATGTGCCAAAAAATTATGTACAATTACTGACAAAATACACAACCATTTTCCAACACTTGATTCACACTGAGAAACTGCTGCCGGGTGAGTCTGCTCAACTCTGATTTTATTTCATCTAAGCTTCCACTTCGAGCTAAAAAAAACACAGTGCAAGTAAAATATATTTATGCTGAAAAGGTCTTCATCTCTCGTTAACTTTACAGCTTTACAAACGATAGCAAATAAAATGCCTCTGTACAGATGCTCACGGCGGGCCTGAGAGGCTGGCGCGCGCGCAGGCGCACTGCCCGGGCGGACCGAGGCGACGGGTCTGTGATGCGTCGTGGATTTCGCACGAGGGGCGGGCGGGCGGGCGGGCGGCGGGGGATAAATAGTCTAAAAACGTCAGCTCGCTTCGCCAACTGACTCTTACAAAAATAAAATGCATGAGGTGAGGTCGTGGCTGGAGACGCGTGCCCCGGTGGCGAGAGGGGCGGACACACCGGTGCACGCGCGCCGTGGACGCGGCCGCGCTGCGGCGACCCTGCGGTCTATATATGGCTTGTTTGGCAAGAAGGCCACTCAGTCGAGGATGCGCAAGATTGCGCTGTCCGTAGAGTATCCACAGGCCTCGGTTCTCTGCTACAGGGCGCCTCCTCCCGCAGAGCCGGCTTACAAACGGCTAGAAAACGGCTCCGTTGGAAAGAGGTGGCTGTTTTTCAACAAGATCCCATTGCGAGTTACAAAAAGGCGTAATCTGCAAAGATATAAAAACGTCCCCGGGCGTCCCCGTCAAAAGCCCCGCGGCCCTCCCCGGGTCACTTCAGGAGTGCTTTGTAGAGCAGCAGTGAATGGCTCGTCTCTCGCTCGTTTTCCAAGCAAAATATGAGGTCCCTGAGGTTGACGCGCGTGATCCGCTGCCGCGCGAACTGCCGCGGGGCGCCGACGCCGGAGCTGCCCGGGACCGCCGCGCCGGGGCCCGATCCCTGCGGGCCGAAGGAAGAGACGGGCGTTAGTGGGCTTGGGCCCGGCCGGGAGGTCCTCCTGGGGGCAGGCAGAGCGGCGGCCTTGCGTTGCTGGTGTCCCCGCCCCCGCCCCCCCCCCCGGGGCCCGGACGAGGGGTCGCCAGCGAGGGCTGCTTGCTGTCAAGCTCCTGGACTTGTCAGATCCACACAGGGTGACGGGAAGGGGTCCCCCCAGGCCAGGTGGTTCCACCAAGCCTGCTCCAAGCCCTGGGCTGGACTGGGCGCACTCAGGGTCAGCTAGGGCGAGGTCCCGTCGCCCTGTGGCCCCACACTGTGAGGACAGGTCCCGTCTCCCCGTTGTCTCTTGACAGTGCTCCACAGCCCAAGCGATCCCTGCAGGCACAGCTCATAGACACACACACACACCAGCCATCTTACACACGTGCCCTCTGACCGTAGAAGCTGCGCTCACATTTCTTCTAAGCACCATGCTGCGTCTCCACTTCTAACTGTCTGAGTTACTCCTGCCAGGCAGGCCACACAGGCCCTGGCTGGTAGCTGGGGGTGGGGGAAGGGGGCACCTCGCTGCCCAATGGGAAAGGGGCAAATGTCCCCATACAGTGAGGGAAAGCCGTGGCCACGCAGGGAAAGGGCATCAGCTTTGCTTCCCAGCAGCACTGAGGTCCCGAGAAGGGTGTCGGGGTGAAGGTGGCCCGGCTGGAATGAAACCTGGGGGTCAGGACTCAGCAGCTCACATGCCATCCCTGACCAGACGTCCCACACTCACTGCAGCCCACGTGGTGACCAGCAGCAGGGGGATGGAGCCCCGGAGGACAGGGCGCATCCGTCCCAGGAGTGCGTGTCCCACCCACACCACCACGGGCCACGATAACAGGTTCTGACTGCGGGTGTCTGGACCTCAGACACATGACCTGCGCGAGTGGCTGCGTCCTACAGGGTGGCTGTGGTGACGGTCTGTCTGCGTGAACCCCAGCTCCAGCCTGCCCTTCCGGGCCAAGGCTGGCTCACTGAGGACGGGCTCCTGGCACCAGAGGCTGCACGTCCAGGTACACCTGCGGGTGTTTGCCGGTGGCCAAGGTCCCCGCACGCAGCTGAGAAGGTGGCCTCCGGAGAAGACCCTTGAGGGGGGCTGGAAGTGGCCTCCGAGAGCAGGAGGCGGGGCGGGGGCCCGCAGCTCACACACCAGGGACACCTAACCCCCGTCTGGGGGTTCCTGCTCACACACAGCTGGTGGGCCGCGGGTGCTTCCCCGTGGAGGGTGGGGCCTGGGGAAGCATGGGGGTGGGGTTGGTTTGGGGGGCGGTCTGGGGAGGCACTCTGCCCTGTGGGGTGCTGTGAGTCGGAATCCCGTCTGGTTTGCACCTAGGAGTGGAAATTCATTATACCATCCTCCCTCACTTTACTTGTATTATGGACATTTCAAACAGAGGGGTCAGTCATTGAACTTAAGCTCCAGTAAAAAAAGCGGCTTTTCTTGAGTGCCGGTGTTGGGGTGTGGGGTGACCGGGCAGGTCGTCTGAATCGCCCTGAGCTGTAACATGGCGCCCCGAGGCGGCGGCGGGATGGAGGGAGGCAAGCCCTCACCTCCGACAAAGGCTCCGTGGGCGCCCGCCCGGGAAGTCCCCGGGCCCCTGGCACGGCGTCTGGCAGGACCGCCCTGACGCGCCCCCCACCCGCACCCGGCACAGAGCGAGCACAGGTGCGCAGAAGCAGGGCGCGGAGGGCACTGGGCCCGCAGCGCCGGCTGCCCCCCGCCCTCCCCACACGGGCCCGAAGAGCGGCCACGCCCGGCTCCCTGCCCACGGAGGCGCCCAGCGCGGGGAGGGGACACCGGAGTGCTCTGACCGGCGCGGCCCGCAGGGGCCGCAGCGCCGCCGGCAGAGGGCGCCAGAGCGCGCGGACGCGCCGGGCCCGGGCGGGAGGAGCGGAGGGGGGCGGGCGGGCGGCGCGGCCCGCGGGGAGACAGTCCGCTCGTCCCGGGGCAGCGAGGAAGACCAGGGCCCGAACACAGTCCACACCCAACGCGCGGCTGGACAAGGCCACCAGGACGCGGACCCTGGAGAGAACAGCCCAGGCCGGCGCGGGGTGGGCGTGGCCTGCGCCCCGAGGCGATGACGTCAGAGCTTGGGGCGGAGCCAGTCTAGGGGCGGGGCCTGCGGGCCGGTCCCCCGACCCCCAACCCATCCCAGCCGCTGAGGCTGGAGAGAAGGGGCCTGAGGTTATGCTCCGGATGGACAACTGCTGCTCGGGTGGTTGTGGGGGCGGGGGGGGGCCTCGGCCCCTCCCGTCCCCCTGCCCCCTTCCCGCTCCCCTTCTTTTTAAGGAGCACAGCACTGAGGGCTCGCTGGGTCCTGCAAGCCCGCTCGCTGATGAGCGGGTTGCTGCTGGTGGAGGAGGAAGGAGACCCGGCCTCGGGAAGTCCTCCAGCTGTGTTTCGTGCTTCTCTGATGTTTGCATTTGCTGTGTTTTTTGAGGCATTTAAGCTTCTCTCTCATATGTGAGTCATCTCACTGAGGGGCCACGTCCCTGAGGACCGGGCAGTGACGTAACAGCGTGCTCCCCTCTGCGATGTGAGAAGCCGAGCTTGAGGTGTGGGTGTGGTGAGATCTAACCCTCCCTCAGGAGAAAGAGTGGGGACGGAGGGGCTCGGTACCAGCAAGAAAGAAGAACTAGGAACGGAGCGTGTCCCTGGACCTGGGTGCCACACAGGTGCCCCTGGACTCAGGGAAGGCTGATGACACAGAGAGCGTGCCAGGAGCTCAGCGGCGGGCCGCTCACTTGTGGGGGAAAGCATGCTGTGTGCTCACGCCCGCCCCCTGCAGGGAACCAAGACCAAGTACAAGCAGCTAAGTGAACCCTGGAAGACGGGACTGTGCCAGCAGATACCGTCCTGACAGGGGAGAAAAGACTGACCCTGTCGCCTGTCGGGTGTCACCTGGCTGAGCCCCAGAAACCGCTCCACGCCCGGCCCTGGGCACTCGGGCGGCCAAGCAAAGGGCCGCTGGGAGGACTGCGGGTGCTGGGTCCCAGCCGCGGCCTCCCCAATCACCTCGAGTGCGTGTGAGAGTGGACACCGTCTGAGGAAGCCCGGCGAGGCTCGTGTCCTCTGAATGTGTGGCAGGAGACCAGTGCCTGGAGAAGGGCCTCGTGCTTGGTCGGATGGCCGGCACCGTGGCTGCCAGGGGCCCTGACAGGGTCACCGGCAACAGAACCAGTTAGAAGGCACCGAGCAACACCCTACCCTGGAGAGCGGCCAGACACACCATTGTACAACCCCACCCCCACCCCCCCGAAGGCCGTGGTCAGACAGGAGTGGGGAGATGCCTGCAGGGTTCTGAGCCACAGCTCTGTGTGTGTGTGCGTGTGTGTGAGAGAGAGAGAGAGACCACGTCTCCGTCCAGTCCCATAAAGGAGGCCCCACGAGTGGGGACCCCATTCACTGCTGTGCCTGTCTCCACACCTGCTCAGCTCCTGTGGGCCCTTCTCCTCTGTGGCCCATTTCCCAGGGCGCCGCCTAGTGGTCAGCAGGCACACAGACTCCACTGTGCAGGTGACTGGCACTGCCTACCCAGTGGGGAGTGAAGGCCTTCTTTCCCAGGCACCCTCAGCAATGTGGCCGGGATATGGGTGACAGGGCACAAAGAGAGAACTACACCAGGGCAGGGAGCACCCGGCTCTCACGGTGTGAGGAGCAACAAGCGCAGAAAGGGGACGTCCCACCAGGAGGTCCTGACAGGGCTCGACCTCACTGGGGTTACAGGTACCAGAACAAACATGCCCTCACAGAACGCCATGTTCCCACAGTGTATAGAAGCTTCCAGCATAGTACAGAGTACTGGTCACAACACTGCAGGAATGCACAAACCCACCATGCTGTCGTGGATGGTGGGGGGAGGGGGGAGTGGAAGGCTCGGGGGAGGGGAGGGGGCTGGCAGAGACGGATGGATGGAAAGGGACTAATGGACAGGCAGGTAGGTGGATGGGCAGCCAGAAAGACAGGAGGGAGGGGTAAGTGGTGGATGAATGAGTAAGGGGATTGATGGATAGTTAGGGAGATGGATGGTGGATGGAAGGGAGGATGGTGGGTTGGGATGGGAAGACATAGGGCTACGTGGGATGGATGAGTGGGGTAGACGGGAAGACAGACCTTGGGTGAATGGAAGGAAGGGCTGGAGAGAGAAGTAGATAGTAGGTGGGTAGGAGATGGGTGGGTGGGTGGATGGATGGATACATGGATGGATGGATACATGGGTGGATGGATGGATACATGGGTGGATGGATACATGGATGGATGGATATATGGATGGACACATAGATAGATGGGTGGATACGTGAATGGATGGATGGATGGATGGATGGATGGATGGATGGATGGA
>PVJH01012876.1:0-62638 GCA_004026705.1 Nesogale talazaci | reverse complement strand
GACTCGGAAACCTGGGCAACACCTGCTTCATGAATTCCGCATTGCAGTGCCTGAGCAACACCGCGCCACTGACGGACTGCTTCCTCCAAGACGGGTACGAGGCGGAAATCAACCAGGAGAACCCTCTGCGGATGAAGGGCGAGATCGCCGAAGCCTATGCCGAGCTCATCACACAGATGTGGTCAGGGAGAGAGAACCATGTGGCGCCTCGCATGTTCAAAACCCAAGTAGGGCACTTTGTCCCTCAATTCTCCGGCTACCAGTAACGTGACTCTCAGGAGCTGCTGGCCTTCCTTCTCGACCGGTTGCACGAAGACCTGAACCGAGTGAAGAAGTAGCCCTACCTGGAGCTGAAGGATGCGAATGGGAGCCAGACGCAGTGAGACCTAAGGAAACCCGGGAGAACCACATGTTATAGAATGACTCTGTCATTTTGGACACCTTTCATGGCCTCTTCAAATTTGACTCTCCCACTGTCCTTGAAGAAAGACCGGATCCTGGGAAGTCTTCCTGGTTCCTGCAGACCCTTGCTGCAGACCCACCCAGTACCGCGAGACCGTGCTGCTGACGGGCCCGTGTCGGACCTGTGTGAGGCGCTCTCCAGGCTCTCTGGCATCGCTGCGGAAAACATGGTGGTCACGGGTGTGTACAATCACCAGTTCCACAAGATCTTCCAGATAGACGAAAGCTTGAACCACATCATGCCCCAGGACGATGTTTTCGTGTACAAGTCTGCAGCACTGCCGTGGACGGCTTAGAATGTGTCACCCTGCCCATCTACTTGAGGGAGAGGAAGTCCCGGCCATCAAGCACATATCAGCCGGTGCATAAAACAGCCCCTGCCCAACGAGCGTGGCAGCTCGCCCTTGGTGCCGGGGCCTGCCATGGCTCCAGGGGCATCTGTAAAGGAGAAGAAGAAGAAATGGAGCACCAGGAGGAAGGCCGAGTGCCGTTCTCGGAGATGGAAGGCAGCGGGGAGGAGGAGCTGGGCGGAGACCCCAGGAAGAGCAGCCCAAGAGGGGCAAGGGACCCAAGAGACATTTCACCTTCAGCCTGGTGAACTCGTACAGCACGGCCGACACCAACTCCCTCGCCACCAATGGAAAGCTCCTCAAACTCAACTCACGATCCACACTGGCCATCCACTGGGACAACGAGACCCAGAATCTTTACTACGACGAGCAGGAGTCGGAAGCCTGCGACAAGCACGTGAGCATGCTGCAGCCACAGAAGAAGAAGAAGACGTCGGTGGCCCTGAGGGACTGCATCGAGCTCTTCACCAGCATGGAGACCCTGGGTGAGCACGACCCCTGGCACTGCCCCAACTGTAAGAAGCACCAACAGGCCACAAAGAAGTTCGACTTGAGGTCCTTGCCCAAGATCCTGCTGGTCCACCTGAAGCAGTTGTCTTACAACAGATGCTGGAGGGATAAGTTGGACGTGGTCGTGGAGTTCCCAGTCAGGGTTCTGAACATGTCGGAGTTCGTGTGTGACCGGTCCGCGAGGCCCTACGTGTACGACCTCGTCGCCATTACCAATCACTACGGCGCCATGGGGGTCGGCCACTACACCGCTTATGCAAAGAACAAGTTGAACGGCAAGGGGTACTACTTTGACGACAGCAACGAGTCCCTGGCCTCCGAGGATCAGATCGTGAGGAAGGCGGCCTACGTGTGTTTGACCAGCATCAGGACGAGGAGCCCTCCCAGGCCCCTGCCGGCCCCGCGTTTCCTGGCTTTGATGGCAGCGGCCTGAGACTAAGCAGCCCCCAGCAGGGCATGCGGGACAAGGAGGCCTGCAACATGGACACTAACTGAGGCTGCCCTAGAACCTGCCGCTCCGGGGAACCCCACGAGCGCCAGTGACACACTGAAGCCCGAAAACCAGACGGAACGCCCTTCTCCATGGGTTGAAGACAGAGACAAAAAAGACTTTGCTCTGAAGGGCTATGTCCAAGAGACTGAATTATTCTTCTTTTTAAATAGGTGGTGAGAGATGTCTGCACAACCCGGAGCTGCCGCGGGGTGGGGTGGGCAGGCGGGCCGTGGCTCCTGCCTGGGTTTGGGGTCCCTAGTCTGCTCTCAGTGCAGCTGGCCCCCCCTGCTGTGCTCATGGCGCTGGATTTATAAATTCCTGAGCAATGAAAAAAAAAGTGGATTTTAATGTAATTGAATACAGTGTCAGATTTGCCTTTGTAATTCACCTTTAGTTATCACTTAGATTTTGGTATAATATCAAACATATATAAAACTTTCTGGAAAGGTTTTACATTAGCTTTTCCTTTTTAGAAACTGTGAGAGAGCATCAAAGAAGAGTTAGAAGAGAGGGACCTTCCATTGAGATATAATAAGAATCTCATGAACTATATATCATTGTGTTAGCAATTAGCCAAATGTGGTTATTAAGAATATAAAACGTGGCTTGTTAGCATTGATATGCCCTATGAGCTTAAGTTATACATTGAATTTTAAGACAGCATGAAAATAATGTAATATGTTTCATTAGTATATTGTTTGAATTGATGACCTGTTGGTGTATACTTGAGAATATTAGTTTAAATATATTTGGCAATTTTAATGTAAGTATTAGAAAATTTAAATTATGTATGTGTCTTGCATTGTGGTTCACAGTATTTTTCTACTAGAGAGTAATTCTACACTCTCTGAGCACAAATGAATTTTAAAATGGAAAGTTTAGAAGTTTAAGAGCAAGAGTAATAGAACTTAGAAATAATAAATTATGTAAATACTAGCTTCTGCCATTCCAAGGATGTGTCTTACACCTGTATTTTTTTTCTTGTGGAAACACATCTTGTTATGTTAATCCATTACAATCATCAAACACAGCAATTACAAAAATATGCTAAACATCTTTTGTCAGTGTTCAACCCACAAAGAGGTAAACCCAAAAGTTACATAAGCAGATTGTTCAAATCTAGTTTGGCAAGTGTGTAGGAGGGTGTTCTTATGTGCATCGAGTCTGTTCTGATCCATAGACACTGTGCAGCACCAAGAGAAATACTAATAAATCCTGCAGCAACTTCACAAGTGTTGGAACTACTGCCAATCAATCATATCAAGGGATGAGGCTAGTTTATAAAAACAACATAAACAAAATCTAGTTATCTTAAAAATTTAAATATCATTGCTTTGAAATAAATAAATTTGCCACCATTAAATTAATTCCAATTCATAGCAACTATATATGTGATAGAAGTAATGTAATAATTAATAGTGCACAATTCCTTAGCAAGTTCAAATTATAAGCTGAAATATTTTATTCTTCTCATTTGCATTTAAAATATTTGTATATTCTGCAAAAATTAGATATAAACATTTCAAGGAGCCTTTTATCTTTTTTAAGTAGCAATTTAGAGGTAAACCTATGAAGATACCTACCTTTGGAATTAAATGTACTCTTTTGCTACATTATCAAATGGATATACACATGTATAACTTTTTATCCTACACATAAAAATTATTGTCTCAAAGTTATTAAGATCAGAAAAATATTTAATTAGTATATCTAGATAAATAAATGTATCAAACATACAAATTAGAAAATAAATTAATATTTGAAGAACACTGGTTAAAAAAAACTATCAGATCTTAAATTATTTTCTGGTGCTTTGGTATGAATTGGGCCCCAAAACTTTTGAACAAATGAACAAATAAAGCATTATATCTCTATAAGTAATGTATCCTTCTAGGTAAGGAGACATTATTGACTTCTCTTAAAAGGCAAATGATATTACTTTTGTCTTCAAAATAGATCCTGTTGTATCTGCATTGCTTGCATGCCTAAAGTTTACTTATAATTTATCTAGTGAAACTTGGAGCATATTTTTACAAAGAGGATTTTTTCTTTTCCCTGTGCCCACACTAGCAACATTCTTGTCATCCCTCCATGTTTCTAAATCTTGTTAGAATCCAGCTGCCATGAGTGTGATATGTTCAACAGACTCCCTTGGCCGTTTGTTTGACAGAGCAGGCCGGCTGGGTAACCACCAGAAAAGTTCTATGGTATGCCCAAGAAATTCTGTCTCACTTTATATAACAATGAGAGGTACATAGTTTATTGGCATTCTTGGCAGCTCTATTATACAAAGAGATGTGGTAACTCGTATTGCTTCCATCGTGTGTTTCCATCCTTTCCAGTGTCATTTTTATTCAGATGGACACTGATGGCACAATCTAGGGCCAATTATATGTAGATAATATGAATCGAGATCAAAGATATATAGGAATATATAATACTGACCATTAAAAATCATATTTGGCTATGTGGTACTGCATGTACATAACATTCAATCGATCATTTTGGTGCATGTGCATATGTGGTGTATATGTATATATATATAAACACTATGGAAATGATATATACAATGTGACATTGTATATATATATATATATATATACTATATCTCTATAATACATAGTTTTAGTAGTGTCTACCTTTGGGAGAAAACCTTAGTGATCTTCAACCCAAACACAATCCCTACAAACTCTTTGGAGCACACTTCTACTTTGACCCACACGGAGTCACCAAGAGCCCACCAGACCTGCAACTGTGTTTAAGGGTATATGCACAACCACATAGAGCCCATCTATATTTGGTAGTAGCAAAGACATGCTAATTTTAGTCAGATAACCTTAATCAGATCAGATTATTAAAGCTGGCTTTAATAGATTAGTTTTGTTATTTAAAAATTAGAGTAACAGTACTAAAAACTTGGTACAAGAATTAATTATTATAAAAATTAAATGAGTTAATGACATATCTCAGGGAGGGGTGGAAGAAGTGGTATAATTTTCAACAATTTTTCTATATAAGAACATAGGAGATCACCCAGGCTGCTGTGCTTTTTCCATGTGGACTTTATTGTTTTTCACCTAGATGGTCACTTGTTTATCTTCAAGCCTTTAAGACCCCAGAAGCATGGTGGAGTAGAAAGGGGAAACTAAACTGCTTAACAATAAACTACATGGGTGTAGAAAGGGGGAACTAATTTCTGGAATCTACATGTGACCTCTCGGGGGTGCGGACAACGGGGGGGGGGGGGGAAATGAAGTGACACATTGGACAGTGTACATATGAAGAGGTAATAACAATTTTTAATTATTAGGAGTTCATAGGGGAGGAGAAGGGGGAAGGGGAAATATGAGGAGGTGGAATTTAAAAAAAAATACCTAGAGGAAAGAAAGAGGAGCGCATGCTGGCGGAGTTCAAGTAGAAAATGTTTGTAGATTAACCTGATAATGTGAACAAGTATGCTTAATACCAACAATGTAGTGAACTTTATAAGAGCTGTAAGAGCCCCTAATAAAATCTATATTTAACAAAAAAAACCCAGAAGCAACAAAGTCCACATGGAAGAAGCACAGTAGCGTGGGTGATAACGGGGTGTTGAGGGGATCAGCTATCAGGCATCAAAGAATGAAAAGTCATATCATTGTGAATGAAGGGGAGTGCAGAGTACGGATCCAAAGTCCATTTGTAGTTAACTGGACATTCCCTCACAGAAGGCAGTCAAGGTGCAGTGTAGCAATGATGAAACATACAAGGTTCCTCTAGTTCTTACATGTCCTCCCGCCCTATCATTATCCCAATTTTACCTGACAAAATTCATCTGGACTGGAGGAGGTACATTGGTACAGATTGGAACTGGAAACATGGGAAATACAAACAGAAGAACTCCTCAGGACCAGTGGTGAGAAGGGCAATATTAGGAGGATGAAGGGAAGGTCGGGTAGAAAGGAAGAACAGATTGCAAGTATTTACATATAACCTCCTCCCTAGGGGATGGATAACAGAGAATTGAGTGCAGGGAGACATCAGATGGTTTAAGATATAATAAAATAATAATAATTTATAAATTATCAAGGCTTAAAGGGGAGTGGGATGCAAGGAGGAAGGAGAAAAATGAGGAGCAGATACCAGGGGCTCAAGTAGAAAGCAAGGAAAGAACTATGTAGGAAAGAAATGTATAAAAGTGCTTGACACGGACTTACATGTGAGGTTAAAATAAATGAATTCAACAGTTTTTTATGCAACCACATATTGAACAGTTACTGAATTTCTATGTTCTTTTTTATTTATCTATACTTTAAAATACTTTTTCTTTTTCTCTGTTCTTTTTTAAAAATCATTTTATTGGGGGGTTATACAACTCTTATCACAGTCCACATCATCCACTGTGTCAAGTATTTTTGTATATGTGGAAATATAAAATTGTATAAAGTAAAACATTCATGCACGGCATTTCACAGAATCAATTACTCTAACCATATCTATCCCACATTCTTCATAATAATGCATAGGTTGTCTGTCTGGCCTTTTAAAATTATAAGGATGTACTTTCCATTTTATGAGGACTTTTTAATAACCAAATTTAAAGCACAAATACGTACCAACGTTAGTATCTTAGTAAATAACTAAGGTAGTGAACTTAAAAAGCAAACATAAAGCCCCAATTCAGATTAAAATCACATAGCATTCTGCAACTTCTAAGTAGAGAAAAATTATTTATTACATATTCTCAATCTGTTACAGTTTGCCTCTAAATCTATTAGTGATTGGATAATTAAGCAAGATACCTGTCCCTAAAAAATAATAATAAATCCTTTGTCATTTTTTAGAACAAAGTAAATAATACTGCTGTTAAAACATTATGACATACTGGATAGGAAAACTCTAAAATCTGTGTTTCCCCTTCTTTTGCAGGTCTCTGTGGTTAACCAGCTGGATATGCAAGTAATTGTTTCTAATGTCCCTCCAACGCTGGTGGAGAAAAAGATAGAAGATCTTACAGAGTATGGATTCCTGTTTACTTTCATACTTATTTTAATACAGATAAAATGTTAACTGGATGATTAGGTTGTTATGAGTAACAACAGAGTCGATGGTAATGGATTTGGTTTGGTAGGATATTTTAATCTTTGTAATGCTCAGTATAAAACACCTTAAACTAATATTTTAATAACAGCTCATTTATTTTCCAAATTGTGTAGTTTCATTTGAAATATTCTTATTACTCAGAATGCTTTGATTGGTGCATTAGCAAATATCGTGATTTCAATATTTACCTGTCTTCTGTAACCCCAAAGTTTCAAAATGCTCATTATTTGGTTGATCTAGATATTTTAGTAAATACATTTACTATCATATTATCTGACATTTTGCATTTACAGCAGAAGCAAAATAACAACTCACCTCTTTTCTGCATTAATAATGTACCATATTTTCCAGATGATAAGATGCACCTGACCATAAGATACATCCTGTTTTTAGAGCATGAAAACAAAAAAAAAATACTCCGAACCAAATAGTACCAGTATACTAAAACATTAAAATAAAGCAAAACACAGTAATATTTAACAGCATAAACTGAAGAGCAGTGTTAAGAACCATCATCACTGTCATTAACAAATGAGGGGAGGCATGCACTGTGCCCATCATGTGACCTCACTGACATTGAGACTCCAGGAGTGGGGACTACCCCTGAACACACAGCAACCCACAACATGCAAACAGCAGTGGAAAGTAAGCAGGTGCCATGGGACCATAAATAAATGTTCTGGGGTACCACACCTTCGGACCATAAGACACACCTTTGTTTTCGCCCCACGTTTGGGAGAAACAAAATGTGTCTTATGGTCCAACAAATGCGGTACTTCCTTCTGGCAGTGGCAAATACAGAAGCATCAAACTGACTGTGAGGATTAAGGCCATTGTGTGTCAACTGGGCTGGTTCATGACTCATGATGGCTTGTCAGGTATGTAATGATGCAATTTGGCAATTATGTAATGATTCAGTTATCATTCACTTTGTCATCTCATCTGGTCCTCTATTTTCTCATAGGGCTATTTTTTTCATAACAACCTGCTTTTCAAAGCTGCCATGTCAAAAAGTGAAGAACATGTATATTTATATTTTTCAAAGTGATATCTCTAGATAATGAAAGCTTATTAATAGCTGCCATTTTCATGATGCAAATCATCAGATCTTTTCACATACAGCATCACTGGTACATTCCAGTTGGCATTCATTTGTGCACAGCTGAGCACTTAATCATTAAGCCACTTGAGCACATTTATAAGGTAGCTTCAAAAAGTTCGTGGAAAAATCAAGTTAAAAGGTAACGAATTTTTTCTGTGAATTTTTTGAACACTGCCCCCATGCACATGTGCATATATATATATATATATATATATATATATATACACATATATGGGTACTAGGGTTGTAACTCACACACAGGCTTATTTCAAGCAAAATATCTAGAAACATGTTTCAGGGTCCCTAGTACATGTGGAATAGTTCTCTTAGCAATACTCTTGTCTTAGTTTCACTAGGGCTCCTTCCCCCACCCCCTCCAACCCTCCAAAACTAAAGATACAATTCAAAAACAGTGGCTTCTGAGAAAACCTGTTGAGTCAGTTAAATTCAAGGCCTAGAGATTAGCTCAGAATATTCTGGTGACTGTTTGGCTGAGATATTCCAAAAAGTGATCTCAAAAAAAAGATGATGAAAGCTCATTATAAATAGAGAGTTTTTGATCATTGAAAATTTCAATAATGGGGGCAGGGGGAGGCAGGGGGGAGGCCAATTGTGTGCCCAGCAACTGTTTTCCATTACAACATACATACTGATTCTTCATGTGTATCCATGGCAATCACATCAACCCCACAGATGATCTTCGCACTGCAGGCTTCTTTTTGTTTCCAAACACTAAGTGTAAAGTCATGATTCCATTCCCCCTAGGATGTAAAAACTGCCATTTTTGAAGTGTTGTAAGTCAACAGAAGCAGAATTTTTCAAGGAAGTGTTATTGGGGTGGTAATACTACCTTCCAAGGTATATAGATCACAGCTGTAAGCAACCTGCAGTTGTGACCCCTTTATGGGTCGAACACCCCTTTCACAGGAATTGCCTGATTCACAATAATAGCAAAATTACAATTATGAAGCAACAACAAAATTAATTGTATGGTTGGGGGTTTATGTCACAAGCGGTACAATCAATAATTACTTAATGCTCTTAGACATTTTTGAATGCTTGGTTTGTTCATTGCAAACACGTATCAAACAATCTAATAATTCTTAACATCAACTAAATAACAGAATATGAAAATGGGAATATCAGGAAAACATAGTGACAGTATTCTTTACATATATTATTATTATTCTAATATCATAGTCCCAATAAGCATTGTCTTCATCGGTGTACTCACAAGGATAAAGTTGGAGAGGACCTGGATCCAAGTTCTCTAAAAAGCCCAGTTCTAACCTGCATTTATATAGTAAATCGAATTGATTCTTTGACATCATTGGAACTTCATCAGCCTCCAGCCAGTCCTTATCAGGGTTCCCCACATTTTTGTGGTTGCCTCTCCTGACCATCTGCTAGTTCTGGCTTCCTGCCACTTTGGAGTGTGTCACTCTTTTCCTTCAAAAACAAATGACGTTTCTTATGCTGCTTTCTATAATGTGGCTCAATCGTCTTGCAAGGTAGCTCAAAGTCTTGCAAGGAAGTTCTATGATGCTCTCATTAAATCCACCCCCTGGGTCCCCGCAGCAAGATAATCAGGAATGCTTATGGGAATCAAAACATCTCAATAAAAATCGTTTACACAGGAATACAAGTAAGACAAGAAAACACACCCCAGCAATTATATTAATTAAAGAAGGAAAAATCCAATGACTAAAATTAGAGAAAAGATTCTAAATGCGGGTTGCCTATTGTTGAGCATCAGCACTGTAATAGTGCAGGTGTATGCTGAGTCACGTCCACTGAGTTGAGTAATGTCCAATTTCAGCTTCATGTTACCTTTAGTTAAGAACATGGTTCTAAAAATTACCAAGTTTCTGATGTCATTCCATGAGGAAGTGAGTTGTTGCTGAATATATTCACATCTGCATTTTATCTTATAGGAGTTGATAGCGGTGGATAGTATTTCATTGACTTCTCCTTGCTTTTTTAGGGACTATTGTATGTAGCTTATTTCTTGATGGAGATTTGTAATAGAGGTCTTTGCTTTCTCAAGAGAAGAGGTTAGTAGTCCAGACAGATCATATATGGTTTTTTGTAGATTTAAAATGTCACCTTTTATGTGCTCCAGATTTGTCAGTTTAATGTTTATATCTTGTATTTCTCCTTCTTGGGTGGCATCCTATGCTAAATCTGCAATGCCTACAATTGCTCCTACAATGAGGCCTAAAGATAGGAGTTTCCTAGAGCCTCCAGGAAGTAATTGTAAGTGGATGTCATTTAGATGTGGTTTGCGCCAGGGGATATAATTTATCATTTTGAAATCTTCCATGTTAAAAGTATATTGAATTCTAAGCAACTAAGGTTTAACATATATCAGCTTTGACTGGTCAAAAATAGGCAGAGAAGCTGGTGCTACTGAAGTGAACGGAGATGGATTTGTTTCTGTAATGTTCTGTTATTAGGCAATGGGTTTGATTAAAACAATTTAATATGATAGGGGTACCATAAATTTCCTCAAAAGTTGCTCCACATATAAATGTCCAATTGTGGATATACCTATCAGAAGCACGTTCCTTGTATGTTATACTATTCCAGAAATACTGGGTTGGTAATTTAGTTTCCACATTTGCCAGATCTATGAAAAATGAAAATCATCCACCTTTATCCTTTACACTGAATACCTGAATTTTATCCTTAATAGTCTCTCTGGTTTTGTCAGTAAGCTTGACATAATATTAATTTCCAGTTGAAGTTAAATCTGGTAATATTTCTATATTAGATCCATTTAATGTATTATCTGCTCCCCAAGTATAATTCTGATTCCATTTGTCTTCTTGATTATTAAGATCACCATATGCTATATATCTAGCAATTGTTTCTACTGGCTATCTCAGGATTTTCCAAATTTTAGGCAATGTAGGTGTTAATGGAAACCACTGCCAGTCATTATGATATATGTCCATTAGTTTAAATTTTATTTTGGTAGCATTTATTGCTGAACATATGTTGATCTTGTAAACCTGTATTATACTTTGTTCTGGATCCCTTTACTTAAGCTGATAGTTGTATTGAGTGCTCTCTTATCAAGGAGGCCAACAGTACAGACATGGCTAAGGTTAGCATAATGAAATATTCCCAGGTGGGAAAAATATGGTGGATTATCAGGGATTTCATGGGTACTATGGTCTGGATCTTTGTGAATAATCATGTGGGGCAGAATTTTAGTGGTCCAATTTTAATGGTATAAGTGTTCTTTATAATGGTCCACAGATGTAAATGCCTAATCCTTTTTAAAAGGGGGGCATTGTGGGTCATCATGGATGCAAAAAATTATGAAAGTATAAAATTTGGGGAACTCAGTTAATTAAAGGTGGTGATGTTTGTATTTCTATCAAAAATTACATAATTCTCAAAATATCCCCAGATCATAGGCACCTTTTCAAAACCAAAATGGGATTTAGGTTCAAGTATTTCAAATTTGGTAGAAGCAAGCTATGTGGTGGTGCTTTGCATAGTTACCTTATCATTGTCCATAGTCATTGGAGAAATGCACATGGTGGTTGGAAATATGCTCTCATCATGGTCTGCTCATGTTGGAATTGAATGTTCAAGTCTAGCAGTTCAGACATAAGGTGGACCAAAACAAGTGGTACCTTTATTTTGCTGGAATCTTCAAAGTACTCAGATGACGTTCTATACACGTTGTCTTTGGGGGTTGGGTTCGAGGCCTTCTGTGTCATCCCCGGATTCGTAACTAAAAAATCATCAAGGTTAATGGAACGCAAAAGGTCATCAACATCAATGGGAATTGAGATGTCATCAGTGTCCAGGTCTGCAAGCTCAGAAATTGTGAAGGGGTCTTCATCAAATTCTTCTCCGTGGGCTTGCTCTTGAGTCAGCTGTTTGATATTTTGGAGATGTAGTATTAGAGGCTTAGCAAGGTAAGTGTGCCAGGTGAGCAAGTGAGATGATGGGAATATCCCAAAGTCCTATTGAATTTTATCTGGTCAGCCATGTGGTGAAGAATATGTTCCTGATAAATATCAAAAGGGCCACTAGTAGATATAGTCCTGAGAAGCTGTACATAGTATAGCGATTTGTCTAGTTACTAGAGCAGATGAGTCTCCAAGTTTTTCAAGTCGATGCTGGTCTACGGTGAATCCTGGGTCTTAAATTGGTCACCGACATATATCCAGGATCAGACATCCTGCAGTAGCTTCAGTCTGAAAATTCCAGCCAGCTATCGATGATGCAAATGGTATAATTGGTAATAGGATGGCAATCAGAAGTAGTTGTTTTCAGGCACTGTCAGTGCTGGCAAATTTTGTAGTGGCTGGTGAGCAGCAGGTCTAAAAGGAGTGCAAGTAGGATTCCCAGTGTGAGAAAACACATCTCAGCAAGCACATAGTAAAATAATGGAACTACAGGCACCACATATGCTGAAAGCCAATATTCCCAATAGGCCAGGCCAAAGACTACCAGTATTATGATGGAAATAAATATGAGTAATATATCATGAAGCACTCTGTGGAGGTCCCTGTAAATAGAAGAAAATTATATTACTCTCTAGGAGAGACCTGCTTCTGTAAATTTAAATTTAAATTTATGTGGTCCATACTGTGTTATCATCATTTTGAGCTATAATTTCTCCCTTTATAATATTTTTGTTATTCATTATCCATACTTAGTATGGTGTAATTTTTTGTTTGATTTCTGTAAATGATAATGAAATGTCTTGTGGTTTAGTGAACATTTCATCCATAGTTGAGGATCTATTTCTGGTGGGGGAAGCATTGATGCTTCTAGCCACAAGATCACACAGGTGTCCCTTCTTTTTTTATTTTCTGAATTTTTAGTTTCTCTTTAATGAGAATGTTTATCCTTTCTATCAGACCTACTGCTTGTGGGTTGTAAGCTAGATGGTAAGTCCATTGTTCTGGAGGTTTATCTTTAGATTAAGCATATCTCTTTCTCATGTAACTACTGAGATTTTTGATGCCTGGTCTACCTTATTAATCCACTCATCCATCTGTCTTCCATTTCTCTATTAGGCAGACACGTGGGTGATTTAATAGTTATTTTATCCTGCAAATCATATAGTTCCTTCCATGTTTCTCTACTCCAAATGTCCTGTCCATTGATTTTAAAATCTCTAACAGCCCATTTTTCTGACCAGAGGGCTATGCCATTAGCAATAGCCCAAGAGTCTAAAAATATATGGATCACCCTTTGATTTCTTTGGGGGGTGGGGTGGGGGGGGAGCATCACTGCCCCCTAGTGGTGGGAGTAGGAGGCCCAGCCTTGCTCCTGGATAGCACTGCTGGATTTGAACCTCCAATCCAGTGGGCCGCAGTCCTGTACACAACCACTACACCACTGGGGCTCAGCCCTTTGATTTTCTTTCATGCTTTGCAACATAGCCAATTGAAATGCTACTAGTTTTCAGCATGTTGTGCTGATTTAGTCTTACCTGCTCTTGTTAGGAGTTTGTTGTCCTTCACCCTGATTGCTGCTGCCTTCAATAGAGTCTCACAATTTCACACAATAGAGGATCAGGCGTTTGTGAGTTCGGGAGCAAACTCAGTGTGTTAGTCCAGGTAGACTAGAGAAACAAATTCATAGACACACATATGGATATAAGAGAAAGGTTTATATAAAAGAGGTATAGAACATTCAGAAAACATCCCAGTCCAGTCCAAGGTGATAAGTCCATTATTAGCCCATATGTTAGACACCAGTCTATAAAGTCTCCTTCCATCTCGTGAAGTCACAGATCATTGGGTGCAGAATCTTGTGTATACAGCTGGGGTAGATGTGTCCCGATGCTGGCAGGGGTCTCCCCATGCTCCTCATTTCAAGGTCTCAGAGTCCATCAGCAATGTCCATTGGTGGTAGAAGCATCTCAGTGCTGGCAGGGGTCTCTGTGTGGCTTCTCTGGCCCCAGAGGTCTGGTTACATCAGGTCAAACCCATGTGGCTTCTCCAGCTCCTTCATTCTCTAGGAATCAGGATCGATCATCATGCTGTCATCTTGTCTTGTCAGGAGTTCATCGTCTCAGAGACTGAGAATAGTCTATCTTTTCCAATTGGAAAATACCGCAAGGTTTCCCAGAATTCTCAGGAGAAAGTCATGCCCCCACAGACATCTCATCGGCTACTCATTGGCTATCTCCAGATTAACAGGCTACACTCCACCCCTACATCCCAATCATGAAATTGACATCACGAATACATGACTGCCAAACTCAGGACCCCATTGCCCATAAATTTAAATTTATGTGGTCTATTGTCTGGCAGTGTCTAGTTCATGCTGGGTTTATTTCTGGGATAATTTTTATTATCTCATAGTGCTCACTTTATCTCCTTGGCTGTTGGTTTGTCCTGTAGCCCTAATTGTTTGTGTTTTGGGATCTCCAAAGTGCCCATTGGCCAGTTCAGAACCCTTGAGTCCTCGCACCCCCTGTTCCCTTGTTTCCCTAGGGTTTCCCGTGGGGGCTTCCCCCATTGTTTGGAGGAGGAGGATTTCTAGAATTATTGTAGGACCCTGGTTCACTATTAAAATTCAATGGCCTTTGTAGTGGCTGTGTATTATACATGGGCTTAAATCATGGAGTTTTCTGAGAACCACCCCTCTGAGTGCCCACCAGTGAGTTAGTTCTTAGTGCCCAAAATGATAATTTCAGTTGTCCTAGGCCTAGGTCTTTTTGTAGCTGCAGCACTCTCATCATTTCTCCTACTTTTCTGCATCCTTGCAAAATAGAAGCATAGTTTCATTTCAAATACTCAGGTGCTCCTGTACAAAAGCCCCGTTTAATGCCTTCATCAGCAGGGGTCGCGGTGAGAGTTAATGTAGAATTATACATCATTTTAAGAAATGCCAACTTTCTTAGTCCCTTCCTTGGGGGTATGCCACCTTAACTTCTCGGTATGGCATGACTCATTTATGTAGGGCTCTACCGTACGGTAGACCAGGCTCACCCAGGACTATAGAGAACCCACTTCTCACAAAACTCCTTAAGGCATCTTGGACCTCATGATTCTCACAAATCGAAATAACATACAGTAATTCTCATCCAGCAAGCTGTATTGTGCTTGCCCCTTTGTCCCAAAGGGGAACTAGCCAGTCTATGTCTGCCTTTCCTCTCTCGGCGAAATCCTGTCTCACATTGACATAATCCTGTCTGGCATGTTCCGCTACCTCAGTTAATCTTTCTTCTTGTCTAGTTGGGTTTCCCCAGCGGTCTAGGTTTTTCTTCAACTTTGTGGGAGTGCTTGGGTTACATTCTTTGGTTTTTACAGGGATGGAGTCTTTAAATGGAATTTTAGCAAGTTCTGGGTGACCAGGACCCTTCCTTTTTGTAGGTCATCATGTAAAGGTCATCGTGTAACTGGTCACAGGCTTGTAATAAAAGAGATGGCACTTCCTAAAGCTCAGCTCTTTCAATTACTGGCGTAACATTTCCAGGGTTTCTTAAGTCTATTTCCAATGATTTGGGTTTGTAAGCTTTCTTATCTTTGAGTGCCTGTTTCACTTCACCCCAAGGGCTGCCAAGTGGAAGGTCCTGAGGCTTATTTAAACATGGTTATAGAGATTATGGATCCACAGAAACTTCTGTAACTTCCTCAAGAAGTAATGTAACAGGATTAGATTGTTTGGTGGCATTAGCCTGATCATGTATTCATAGTAATGAATTTTAGTTTCAATTTTATACCTCATTGACTGGGTCTACACACACAGGCAAAAGAAAATGACTTCATCCTTGCACCCCATATGAGGAAAAGTAGTTATTTCCATGTGAATAACCCCCACATCGGAGCAGATAATCTCTATCAGATTGATCTGAGTAGCAGATTTCTCTGGTTGTAAGTTCCCATATGAGTTTACTTGTCCTCTGTGCCTGGAGTGACTACTGCTTAACTTGGGTATCACTCGCCAGGTTGGGTGCCACTGTAATCAGTCATCTCATGGATGGAGATTAACCACCAGCGATCTTGCAGTCTCAGAGGCCCCTCCCCTCAGTGGGTCATGACCCTTGAGTCTTAGTCCGGAGAGGCTTGAATGCTAGGTTCAAATTAAAATTTCCAACCATGCCATTTATGTCACGAGTAGCATGATCAATAATTACTTAACACTCTTAGACATTTTTGAATGCTTGGTTTATTCACTGTAAACACACATCAAACAATCCAATAATTCTTAGCGTCAACTCAATAACAGAATATGAAAACAAGAATAACAGGAAAATATAATAATAGTACTCTTTACACATATTATTATTATTATTCTAATACCATAGTCCCAATAAGCATTGTCTTCTTCAGTGTACTCACAAGGATAAAGTTGGAGAGAACCGGAGTTGTTGAAATTCCTGGATCCGAGTTCTCTAAAAAGCCCAGTTCTAACCTGCATTTATATAATCAATTGAGTTGATTCTTTGACATCACTGGAACTTCAGCAGCCTCCAGCCAGTCCTTATCAGGGTCCCCACACTGTGTGGTTGCCTCTCCTGACCATCTGCTAGTTCTGGCTTCCCACCGCTTTGGAGTGGGTTAAAGAAAAGTGTCACTCTTTTTCTTCAAAAACAAATGAAGTCACTTATGCTGCTTTCTATAATGTGGCTCAAAGTCTTGCAAGGAAGTTCTATGATGCTCTCATCATTTCTCCACTACACGAGGAACTGTATTAGAAAGGTCGAGAATCACTGATCTAGATGAAGGAAGGATTTTATGATTTTGTAGCAATGCTTGATAATCTATACTTGTGTGTGTATATAGCCATATATATGTTTTTTTATAAATTATACCTATAAATAGATCCTCTACCTGCTTAATAGTATGTACTGAACATGGTTGAAGAAGAGGTTATTATTGACCCATACGTGATTGTGATTATTTATTAAGGCAATTTTTCTAATATTCTGACATATTCAAAAATTAATAGAAGCCCCTTGCTCTTTTACACTTTACTAGCCTAACCTATTCTTCTATCATATTTCATATTCATTTCCCTCTGTCCTCTATTTCTCGTTGACAGTCATCACTTGTAGCTGTCAACTTGCTTTCTCTTGCAAAGCATCCCCTACTTCTTAATGACTAAAAAGGCTTCAGATAACTAATCTTTCACTAATTATATGCCATGTAAGTTATAATAGGCATTGATTAAAAGTGAGATCTTTTAGGATAAATGTGTAAGCTTCATGAAAAGGATTTTGTAATTCACAAGTGTAACCTTCTGGTACAACAGAAAGTTGCAGAGATTATTAGTGGATTCAAGAATTACCAATCATATAATGTCTTGTTCATTGGTACAAGAATAGTTTGTATATTTTATTGCTTAGAATACAATGTGTGTGAAAATGCTTTTTATGTAAAAAACAGATACAATCTCATCATTTTATTGAATGATCGGTATGTAGGAATAAATGATATATTGAGATACAATTTATGAAAATTGGCATAATTACAAAATTTTTGTCAAAGCAAAATGTCTTTGATTCTCTGAACATTTAATGTCTCTTAAGCAAGCATATTTATTCTGATGAAAAATATGCAGGACCTTGCAAAATCTTCCAGTTCTCACTGCTGCGGACGTGCTTCCTACTCAGGGAGACACTGCAGGACAGCATAGAATCCCTGCTCCTGTGGGATTCGGAGACATGAATCTTTACTGGAATAAACTACCCAAACCAACCTCATTGCCATTGAATTTATGCTGATTCAAGATTCCTAGATTGGGAATTTCCTAATTGTCGCATGGGAGTAGAAAGCACAGTCGTTCTATCAGGGAGCTGGAAGTGGTTTCGAACTGCTGATGTAGAGGAGCACAGTCCAATGGGGTATCACGCCACCACCAGGGCTCAGACTTCACTTTCTCATGGGTAGTGGGGCTGCTTTTGAACTTCTGACCACATTATCAACAGCACAACTTATATCCCATTATAATACAGGGCAATATGTTATTGTGCAAGGAACATGGAATATAGCATTTAATTTGTAATATGATAAATGTTGCATAAATAATTTAATGCTTACCAACTTCCGTTTTCTTTGTTGACAAGTGCCAACAAAACTTAGAAAATAATTTTGAAGAGAGTTCCCAAGGATTTTTGCAGACTGTATTAGAAGAGCATAGTATAGTAAGTAAGAGCCAAAACGATGGATTCAGAGAGACAGGTTCGAATCTTATCATTGTTTTCAGACCTCATGGTACTGACTTTTAGTGTGAGGATCCTACTTCTAGCTTCTATTATTTAGGGTAGAATTAGATACAACTTTTCTCATTTAGTAGCATAATAGGCAAGTGACATTGTCTTTGTGGATTCTTAAAGATCTGCAATTATTTTGAATTTTCTTAAGTAGAAACATTTCTGGCCCTTTTTTGAAAAACTGAGAGAAGTGGTAGTGATGAGAACTGCTGGGTCTTAGAGTCTACACTGTGAGACCCTACACACTCACTCTAAACAGATGTGGATTATACCCCCAATAGAAACCCTAGTACCAACTTGTTATAAAAAGGAGAGGCTTTCCCTATTGACAAGTATAATGAACACACCCATCCCATTTAAACATTTTTACTGGAAAGTCACCTCATCTGCAAAGCCAGTTCTTATATATCCTGTGAAACCTCCTTATCCTGTGCAATGACAACATGACATCCATGACTGGCATTTTATTGATTTTGTTCTTGAGTCAGGCCCACATTGAAGGCCAGATCATCACCTCAAATATCGTTGTTATGTTATGGGGTCAGTAGCTGGTGGAGTTGATGAGAGAAGCAATTCACTTTGGTCAGGGAAGTCTCTGCAGAAAGGACCAATATCCTTGACAGCAAAGAGCAAGACAAAATCCATTCAGAACATATTTGCTGCTATAATAGTGATAATTACCACTCAATTCTTGGGATGTACTGGAATGACTTCACTGAATATGTTTAAGGACTTTTATTTCATGATCCTAGAATTGATCAAATCCACTTTATAAAGAAATGCAGCCCTTTTTAGTTATATTAATATAGTCAATAAGTTACAATAAGAAACTCTGTTTCCTGCAAGTGATATTGTATATCTTTGCTCTGATGTATTTAAGATTCACTTTTGAATTTATTTGTTTGTAGGTTTCTCTTAGAAATTCTTAGGGATGTGAGTCTTGTGTTTCTTGTATACAGTCTTGGAGTTAAACTACATGGAAAGAAGTGGTGAGTTTAGGGCTAGGGACACCTTATCCTAACTAACAAGTGCTTGACAAAAATATTCAAAAATATTCAAAGGAGCTAAGAAATATTTGCATTTTTACGTGTCTTTTCTTCTTTCCTCTTCACCATAAAGCTCAAGTAAATCAAGAAATTCTGATTTCACAAGATAACATGTGAAATGTTATCGAATCTATTTATTTCATTAACTCTTTAGTCTTTCTTGGCTACTGTAGTCTAAAATTAAATTGCTTTAAGTATTTCCAATCTTCTGTTAATTGGCACAAAGTGTATTTGGCATAAAGATGAACTTGAAGAGGTCAACAGCAGAGATGAACCATTGGGATCTGATTTTACTGAATCGTAGCCAGTTCAGCAGTAATAAGCATATAACTGCTGTAAACCAAATGGAAAAATTCATTCAAATAAAAAACAAACTCTGAAAATCTTAATGAAACCATTTTTTAGTATCTGAGATGTAATTCATTATTCTGTATTTTTAAAGATAAATCCATTTTATTTTATTCAAAGTCTTGAAAATTCATTGGTTTTATGCCAAGTGAGTGTATTCAATTTTATTTGCCTTTTGAGGAAGGGCATTCTCATCATTGGGATGATTTTAATAGCAAGCAAGAAGCAATGTCCTGGCATTTGCCTCTCTAGGAAGAATAATTTGTTGGGCTGAGCCTCGGTGGCATAGTGGTTGTGTGTGAGACTGCAGCCCACAGGGTTGGTGGTTCATATCCAGCAGCAACTCTCCAGGAGCAAGGCTGGGCCTCCTACTCCCACCAGGGGGAAGTGATACCCACAAAAAAAACAAGAATAATTTGTTTTCTACATACTCAAATATAAAGACATGTAGTTATATCATGCATGTACTTCTTTATAGATTGCAGATAGCCCAGCAAGTGCCCACATTAATTTTTTTGTATTTTAATTATCTAAAATTGTAATTGTTAAAAAAGTGGAGAGAAAAATTAATAGTAAAATGAACAGTAACTAGAAAAATACACTGCCATATACCTACATGAGTTTTAGAAATATTTCCGTTTCTCCAATATAATAGCACACCTATAAAAACTAAAAAAAAGTGAAATCATATAATAAGCAAATCATAGTATGAGTTCTAATTTTCAACTGGGTTCCAATGTTTTCTCTCTCTTCAAATGGCTTTCGCACCCATTTGCATTGAGTCTGGACACAATTAAAGATGGTAAAACTATGTTAACTATAATAACTTGTATGTTTTTTCTTTACAAAATATTATTTAGGTATAATGTACATATGAAAATGGATGAATTATAAGTAAACAGTTTGGTGAAATTTTACAAACTAAACATATTTGTATAACAACACCCAATTCACTAAGTAGATGGTATCTGCTTTTAAATACTTTAAGCACTCCTCTAGCCTCCCAAATTTTTGTTTTAATTGAAGCAAAATGCACCTGTAGCAAAAGTAAAGATTTAAAGTTGATGAATTAGTGACACAGTGCATTCACATTGCTGTACAACTTCAATTTTTATCTAATTCAATATCAAATTCATTACTTCAAATAGAAAAGCAAGTGCTTATTCTCATTCCCCACTTTGGCAGCCCCCCAGCAACCACTGGTATGGTTTATACTCATGCCTAAGCCAAGGTTTTCATGACATTTTTCACACAGTTTTTGTGCTAAAAGGGTGCCTTACCTGATATTCAGGTCAGTTTATACTCACGTATCTTCTGACTCTGCAGATATATCTAAAATGAATATTTTATGTAATTGGAAATATGTACATTCTTATTAAATATTTTTATATACATTCATCAATGGTGTCAAGCACATTTGCATATATGCTGCCATCATCATTTTCAAAGCATTTTCTTTCTACTTGAGGCCTTGATATCAGCTCCTCATTTCCCCCTCCCCAACTCATGAAACCTTGATAAGTTATAGATTATTATTTCACATCTTATATTGTCCTCTATCGCCCTTCACCCATTTTTACATTGTTGTCCCTCTGGAAGGGGATTATATGTTGATCGTTGTGATCAATTCATGTAAATTTTTTAATTTTTATGGAAAGATTTTTTTAATTGATGTTACGTTTACAATGTTTTTTCAAGGTGTAGCATATGCTAAAACTTTATTTTGTTATATGACTGAGTAGAGTTTCATGCCATAGAAACAATTGTTAATTCATCCATCCATTGATGGACATCTAGGTTGTTTATTTTAATGAACAATTGTGCGTAGTGCTATTATGAATGTCCAGGTACAATTGCATGGTTTTATTTCTTTGGTATATAGCCAAAGGTAGAATTGTTGAGGCACATATTGTACTGTGTCTGATTTAGAAGAATGCCCCAAAACTTTATCATAATTACTGCATCATTTTAGATTCCCAATAGCAATATACTCCTACAACAAATATTGCAGCATCTACAAAGAATCGTTGATATTTTATCATTCGTGATTAATTAACCAAATCATTTACTCATCTGCATATTTTAAATAGTAACTATCTGGTATGTGTGAAATTGTGATGGAGTGAAGTTACTTTAATATGACTTCTACCCAAGAGTCTATCAAATGATTAGGTGGAACTGTGCAAGTAGGGCTTTTATAACACTGATAGAAGGGAGGGGATTGGTCAGATTCATTACTACCACTCCCTCCCACTGGCTCCTTCCATGGGCTGGGATGAGCCAACACTGAAGTAGCAGCAGAGAAGAGTATAACCTCTTGGGCTTTGTAAGGGCACATTTAAGATTGCTGCTGCAAGAGACACAGGCCTCTGAGACCATGAGACCAAATGCATCACAAACTATAGCACAGAAACTCAGAGAAGCAGCACCAACACTGTGAAGTACCTTCCCATGATCTGATCCAAGACCAGGGAACTGTGGGAGAGAATGATTGGCAGTCTGCCTTCCTGACCCTTGAAGGCAAAGAGCAAGGAACTACATGGCTGGGAGACTAACAGCTGAAGAGAGACTTGGCTACCACCTGAGGGCCTGAGAAGTGGAGAGAGAGATATATCTGCTGGCTGAGGAGATCAATAATGGTATCCTACTGTTTAGTGATCCTGGCTTGGATTAATCTATTAAGTTCCCTAATAAACAAACAAACAAGCAAAACCAAAAACTATCATAGAGTCCATTCTGATGCAGCATCCATATAGGGCAGAATAAAGCTATTTCTGAGATAGTAACTCTTTACAGGACTCTAAGGCCTCATTTTTCTCCCACAGATCAATTGGTGGTTTTTAGCTATTTACCTTATGGTTAGCAGTCCAATGCATAACCACCCCATCACCAAGTCTTCTGACTTACCTAATAAGCCCTCTTAATTGTAAGTCTGTGTGGCCATTGGAATGAACTATGGAATGTAGCATAGATGTAGAGTGGTGTGGAAGGAACAGTTGGTGTCAGAATAGGTATGGCAGGATGAGGCTTCTCTGACCTTTGCCTCATGGGAATAGGAAAGCCAAGGGTGGTCAAAGATAGCTCTCCATTGACCTTTATTACAGAAGCATCAGTCTGTGATTATGATCCCCCACCTACCAGTCTATGCAACCGCTCATCTGTTTATTTATCATACTGTGCTATCTTATGTGCTACCGAGATGCTGGAAGTATGCCACTGGTGCAATTACCAGCAGGGTCACCAATTGTGGCACTCATGTACCCGATGTCAATTTCATGATTGAGATGTAGGGGTAGAATCTAGCCTGTCAATCTGGAGATACCCAATGAGAAGCCAATGAGGCCTCTGTGTTGGCATGGTTTTCTCCTGAGAATTCTGGGATGTCTCGCAGTATTTCCTTCATGAAAGAGACCATCTTCCCAGTTGTTGGGAGTCACTCGACAGACAAGACAAAATGGCAATGTCTAAGGAACCAGAAGAGCCAGAGGAGAAGCCCCACGGCCTTACCCTGGTAGAACCAGACCTCTGAAGCTGGAAAAGCCAGAGAGAGCCCTGCCAGAGCTGAGATGTTTCTACCACCAATGGATACTGCTGATGGACTCTGAGCCCTGGAAATGAGGAGCCATAAGGCGACCCCTGCCAGAGCCAGGATTCTGCACTCACTGGCCTATAACTTCGTGAGTCGGAAGGAGACTTTATAGACTGGTATCAGACATATGGGCTAATATCAGACTTATGACTTTGAACTGGATTGGGCTGGGATGCTTTCTCAATGTTCCATTCCTCTTGTATATAAACCTTTCCCTTGTATCCATATGCATGTTTATGAATTTGTTTCTCTAGTCTCTGTGGTCTGACACACCAATCATTGAGATTTTTCAGGATAAAACTGACTAGGAAGAAACAGATAATCAATGTCTTAAAAAATGGACATAGACCTTATGAATGCAACAGATACTTTTCTGATACACTGCTGATAGATGAAACTATCAGATTTAAAGGAACTTAAAATACCACAGAGGAGAAACTACCTTCCCCAAAGTAGAGTCAACTTGAATGACACGGTTGAAATAAAACTATCAAGACCTTAATTTGCTGATAAGAATTGATTCAAAATGGCAAGAAATAGCCTAATACATCTATATATAATTTGAATGTGAAATGTACAAAGAAACTAGACAGTGTTGAGTAAGTTTGCAGCTTTGAGCATGTTCTTTTGTATATGTGAAGGAGACCAAGCAGGATCACAATCTCTTTGGCCCCTTTTCTTTTCCAAGGGCTAAATCTTGTGTCTGGTTTCTCAATCTCCTGTTGTATTACCTGCCAATCTCAATGGCAATCAATTAACTACAGATAGTAGAGTCATTTTGCCAACTTTGATTCATATTACCCCTACCAGTCCATATTGTCCCAGCTTGTTTATCCTGCTTCTGGCTTGGGTTAATCTGAGTCAACTGGACAGTCAACCCTTTAATACAGTTCTTCATGCTGTGATTACCCCCACCCATAAAATTATTTTCATTGCTACTTCATAACTGTAATTTTGCTACTGTTATGAATTGGGTGATGCTTGTGAAAGGGTTATTTGACTTGCAAAGGGTTTGTGACCCACAGGTTAAGAGCTGCTGGACTAGAGTAATCAAGAGATACTCATGTGTAGGAAATAGTTTTGTATCAAAGAACAATTGCATACTGAGAAAACATCCCAGCAAATCCAGATCATATCCATAAGTCTGATAATAGCCCATATGCCTGATACTAGTCTATCAGAGACATCAGTAAATTAACTATTTAATAGGTGTTCTTATTCAAGTAAAAAAGAAAAAGAATATTCAAGTTAAATATGGGGACAATTAAAATTGTGCTACCAGAATATTGGCTGTAACATATTTCATTTAAATTATTAATATTTCTAAGTATTTTAGAAGAACTTGAATACATGCTTATTAAAATATAACACCAAAAAGATAATGTTGATCAGCAAAGTATCCTAACCTGTGATATAAAGGGAAAATATTTTTTCATATCCCCAAAGTGAAGTCTATTAATGTGCACAATAAAAGCAGGCATTTTTCAGGTTCCCATTGCACTTATATTTTCAGCTAAAAATAGAATAAATCCTTAAAAGCACAATTGGCCAAAGGACTGAAAGAAATTGAAAGATGTAAAGTGAGTAAACTTAAGTACAATATCTTTATCCTCTACATGTGTCTCATCATACCATTATGTTATCATCAAAGCTTTTGCTCTCCCCAAATAAAAGATAATGAGAAAGAAGTTGTGGATTAAAAATAAGGACATCGTGTTATAGAGCTATATTCTCCCATTAGAGGCTTTGAATCAGCAGTTGTTTTATAAGATCTCTAAAATACCTCATGAGCATCCTCTTTCTGATCCCTTAGCCTTCCATTCCTCTCCTCACCACACAAACCTCTTCTACTCTCACCTGCTTCCTAGATCCTTGAAATGTTCTCATGGACTGAATAATATAAATCAAAGTATTTCTATATTGTGATTTTGAAAAATGAAATATTTATAATCTTATAATTCTATTGTAAACCACAGTACAAGAGTAGTATGTATTTTTTTGTTGAAAAACAAAACAAAAGCAATAAATGAATCATGGCCATGATGTTTATTCCAATGCATAGTGACCCTGATATGTTCACAAGGCTGAACTCATTACGGGAGCAAATAGCCTCATGTTTTCCTTGGAATAACACGTGGGTTTGAGCCACTAAGCCTGTGGATACCAGCTCAATGTCTAAATTACAGTGCAAACAAGACAATTACTTTCAATGTAAATTGTCTATATTTACCAACTATAAAACAGACATCAACAAAGTAAATTAAGAAAACATAACCTAACTCTATGCTGAAGAAACTTACAACAAGTAAAAAGATATAGGACAAGGAATAGAAGATATAAATATATATATATCCTTAGCTAGACATTAAATTCAGATATCTGATCAACAAAAGCCAATTCTTTTTCCCTCTTAATCCTATTTATAGATTGTCTCCTAACTTTTTCCAGCTTATCCCTAATTTATCTTATTTACCTAACTTACCTTGGCATGTCCTGCTATTTATTAACATATGTGTAAATTCAAGTAAATATTTATACAAAAATTAAACTGTACTAGCAAAGGCACAAAATATTAGATGCTTGCAATAATCTAAGATGCATTAGAGGAAGATAATTTATTCTTTTTAATGTTCTACCATAATTCAATGAGAATTTAAGTTAGTTTACAAGAATTAATATCATTCACCAAGAGCAAATATTGTTAAAATTAGTAATAAAAATATGACAAAGAAACTAAGAAGAAAACAGAAAGGAAGAATAAAGATGCTAGATGTAGAATAATTTTCAGAGTAACCACAAAGTGAATTATTATCTTATTAAGATCAATGTGAAAAAACAAACATCAAAAACCAAAAATCAGTTTAAATATTAATAAAATCAAGTCATTTTTAAATGTCTGTGAGAAAATAGAGTGATTTCTGATCTAACCAAAGGATCGTGTCCTGGGGAATATCATTGAGCTTACTCCAACATGTAATGAGTAAAATGCTCCATTGCACATAGGGTGTGGCTTAGATGGAGAAATTCTCAGGGTCTATGTTTAAGAAGTAGAGAAGTTTAGAATTTCTGAAATGCCTGGGTTGCATAGTATTTCCTTTGGGCATCTGTAATGCTTATAGATTTACTTTAACATACACCTGGAGTTGAGATCCCTTCGTTCTTCGTTAAATATAAACCACTAATTTCAGCCCTGGCTAAATAGGATTACAATTGCGAACTCTAGGAGACTCTATAGCAACAAGAAATCGCTAACATGTATGACTCTGACATTTTTTGGATTTTGGGTGCTTAATGAGTGCTTTAGAATTAACTCTTCAAAGAAACTTAGATTTATGTACAATAACCTCCCCACAACTGAATTATACAGACAATAGTCTTTAAATTTTGAGTCCGCTCTGATTTTCACAGAGATAGAACATGATGACTGATTGTGTCACTCACTCTCCTTGAGTACTTTTCTTCTCCAGAGGCAGCACTAATTAAAGGCCCAGAGAGATTTACTAGATTTAGCTGAGCAGGCAGGGCCAGAAACACAAGCCAAATGGTACAGCAGGCAGAGAATTGAAAAGACAGGTAATTGAAAAGACTCCTAGTGGGCTGAGCCCCAATGGCGTAAGTGGTTGAGTGTGGAACTGCAGCCTGCGGGCTCGGCGGTTCAAATCCAGTGGCGGCTCTCAGGAACAGCACTGGGTAGCACCCACGACCACCTGAGGCAGTGATGCCCACAAAAAAAAAGAAAGGAAAAAGAAAAGACTCCTAGTGTAATACTTTTTATTTTATACAAAAGAACAAAAAAATTTACATCATCCATAAGTATATATGTGTCTGTGTTAGTCCAGATAGACTTGAAAAACAAATTTATAAACATGCATATGGATATAAGAGAAAGGTTTATATAAAAGAGGAATGAAACATTAAGGAAACATCCCAACCAAGTCCAGTCCAAGGTCATAAGTGTGATATTAGCCCATTTGTCTGATACCAGTTCATAAAGTTTCCTTCCGACTCATGAAGCGTGTGCAGTGACACCAGGACAATCGTAGAGCAGTGGGTGCAGAGTCTTGTGTATACAGCAGCAGTAGTAACATCCCGGTACTGGTAGGAGTCTCCACATGGCTTCTCCAGCCCCAGAGGTCTGGTTTCATCAGGGTAATCTCGTGTGACTTCTCCTCCAGGTCCTCCAGTTCCTAGGACTCAGGGTCAATGCTGCCATCTTGTCTTGTCAGTCGAGTTTCTCCAAGGAAGTGAGTCAAGTCTCTCACCTCCAATTGGGATATGCCACAAGATTTCCCATAATTCTCAGATAAAGCCATGCCCACACAGAGGTCTCATTGGCTATCTCCAGATAGACAGGCTAGACTCCACCCCTATACTCTCAATAAAGAAATTGACACATGAGTACATGCCTGCCAGTGTCTTATCTATAAACTAATTCATGAAGTCTATTTATGAATATATGTAAATATATTTACACTTTCTTTTTTTTTTTTTTGGTATCACTGCCCTGGTGGGAGGAGGAGGCCCAGACTTGCTCCTGGAGAGCTGCTACTGGATTTGAACCGACAGCCCAGTGGGTCGCAGTCCTGCACACAACCACTGCACCACCGGGGCTCAGCCAACACTTTCTTTTTATAATGTAATTTTCTACTTAGAACTAAGTGTAGATATCTATATAGGTAACACATTGAGGGGATGCTCTAAATGATCTACCAAAAATAGCTTAGTTTGAAAATAAATTGGTAACTGACCCAATTATCTATTAAACACAGCAAATTTTAGATTTAAAAAAAATGAAATGCTATATTCTTAGCAAAAATTAAAAGTGTCAACTACTTGATATGCATTTCAACATTTATTCTGTCATTTAGAAAAACTATTTTTATACTGTGCTGTAGGCTTATTGTGCCAATATGGCCAAAGAAGATAGATTGGTTTGTTGTGACAACATGGCCCATGAACACACATAAGATCAATTGAAGGGTGGAGATAGAAATGGCTCAGCAAGTCTTGCCCTTGCACTCTTGCTCTTGGATCTTTGGACCAGCCGGCTGCCTCGTTTGTCCTATATCTTGACCTCCAAGCTATACTACCCGTGGCACACTTAATCTGTGGACTGTGTAGCTGTGAGTTGAGGTTCATTCAAGCCCTGCTTTGCCATGCTCTTGAAATATGCATCACTTGAACTGGGGACTGTTGGACACTGCCATCTGGCTGACTGTTGGTGACCTGCTTTGCTGTTTGCTGCTTATGGCCAGATAACCTGAATTGCTCTAGAGAGGACTACTTTGCGTACCTCAAGACTTCAAGGACTGCCAGTGTACTAGCTGTCTCATGCAAGTGAGTTGCACCGAGCCTTTCGTAGTGCTTTATAGATTAGCTAACTGTTTATTCCCTATGTTAGATATCCTTCTATCTATATAAGCATATAAAGAGAATTATTAGTGTCCTATTTTTCTTTCTCTAAAGAACCCTGTCTGACACAAGTGGTACCAAGAATATATGAGCCGATGATTCAGAGGAAAAGTATATTGTACCACCTCTAGAAACAATTGAACCAGCTCTACCCCGCCCAGCTGAAGATACTAATCCATTATCAACAAAAACAACCCACACCTGAGCAGATTAACCAAATTATTCAAGAGAAACTATCCTAGAGAAATAAAATCATAAATGTTGGTTTCTTAGATTACCTCACCAAACTGATTAGTCTTAAGAGCACTGATGATGTTAATTCTATACCTAAAGCCATAGATCATTCTGCCACTCCTATTAATCCATGGTGTGAAATTGCAAAGCTATTAACTAAAGTAGCACAACCAGTAGATGGGGTGTTGGTTAAAAGAGAAGCTCTGGGAGATCATTTGTTTGATATTTTCCAGGAGTTTTGTCAAGATGGCAAGTATAGGGAATTGGTTTGATAGTCCTCCTTACAATGGAATGTGATTAAGGAGAAGGATGGCCTTGGGGCCTCAGAAGCACTTCTCAGGTGTCGACTTACAGACTTAAAAGCTTCTGCTTGTGCTACAAAGAAGAGCCTTGTTGCCTGTAGTAATAGAGCCAATGGTGCTGAGAACCAGGTCCTGAATGTCATTAGGCAAGTGGCTGAATTACAACGTCAGGTCAATGGGAGATCTAGAGCAGTGTCTGAAACCCAAGTGAGGCCACTGATAGAAAAAAATTGGGACCCTGAAACATGGCATGGGGCTATATGGGCTAATGATCCAGAGGAAAAGTATATTGTGCCACCCCTAGAAACAATTGAACCCACCCAGTCAATAGATCCACCCCTCCCTGCTGAAGATAGTAATCCACTATCAACAAAACAACCCACACCTGAGCAGATTAATGAAACTATTCAAGGTAAAATGCCAGTGGGACTGCATCTATACCTTTGCCTGAGGGAGATGCTCTACAAGATACTGCTGAGAACACCCAGGAAACCCTCACCATTGAAAATTTCTTCTAGACCTGTAACTAAAATTAAGGTTAAGAAAGTTCCTTAAGGTGAGGTTGAGATGATTACCTGAGAAGAAATACACTACACTCACAAAGAATTGCTCGAGCTTTCCAATATGTACAAGCAGAAGCCTGGGGAATATCCCTGGGAATGGTTACTGAGGGTGTGAGATACTGGTGCAAGAAATATAATATTAGACCAGTCTGAGTTTCTGGATATGGGACCCCTAAGCACAGACTCTTCTTCCAATGTCTCAGAAAGAGAGACTAACAGAGGATCTAACTCCTTATTTTGTTGGTTCATTGAAGCATTGGCCTATATGAGACCAATTTGAGGTGCCTGGCCTACAGACCTCAAGGGGGGGGGGGGCGGTGCGGTGGTCATGAGGACATATCCTTTACCACAACCATAAGGAACAAGTGTGTGAAGTGGGCCCCAGCATCTCTGAAGATGCCTGTAATTGCTATTTTATGTCCCCAAGGATTAACTATGAGAACTGCTCTAAGTGAACATTTGCTCACCATGGGGCTAATTGGACTCCATGAAGACAGAGGGCAAGTGTCAGCCCTGAATCAACAGAGACAGGGTAGATGTGGTTATAAAAGACAAAAAAGCTTTCATAGTAATCAAAGCAACCTGCCTCGTATGGACCTATGGCCCTGGCTACTTAGTCACAGTGTCCATAGAAGTGTAATATATGGAAAACCTAATAGCAGGATAGATAGTCATGATCACTCAATCAATTCTCAGACCTGAGCCAGTTTATAAACCCACAACCTCTTGAATGAGGGGAAGGTTGGTCCCTTGGAAGGAGGACCCTGCTATATCACCAAAGGTTTATGTTGTTACTCTTTCTTCTAGCCTTCCCCAAGGGACCTGTGGCCTTTCACAAGAGTGACTGTTCATGGGGGGAAAGGAAATAATCAACCTTCTCAGAGATTACTGGACACTTCTTTGAATTGACACTAATTGCAGGAGACCCAAAGTGTTTTGAAGGCCCAGCAGTCAGAGTGATAGTTATGAACGTCAAGTTATTAATGGAGTTTTAGCTCAGGTATATGTCACTGTATATGTCCTGAACCCATCCTGTGGTTATTTCCCCAGTTCTAGAACGCATCATTGAAATAGACATACTTAGTAACTGGCAGAACCACCATAATGGATCCCTGAAATGTGGAATAAGGGCTATTGTGGTAGGAAAGGACAAATGGACACCTTTAGAATTACCATTGCCCAGGAAAATAGTAAACATAAAGCAGTACTGCATTCCTCAAGGGATTGCAGAGATCAGTGCCACCATCAAAGACTTGAAAGATGCAGGGATGGTGATTCCTAAAAGATCCCCATTTAGCTCACCTATTTGGTCTGTAATGAGGACAGATGGATACTGGAGAATGAGAGTGGGTTATCATAAGCTTAACCAGGTGGTGACTCCAATTACAGCTGCTATTCCAGATGTGATCTTATTGCTTGAGTGAATTAATACTTCTCCTGGTACCTGGTATGTAGCTATTGATCTGCCCAATGCCTTCTTCTCAATACCAGTGTCGAAGGATATCCAGAAGCAGTTTGCCTTCAAATGGGAGGGGCAAAAGTAACTTTTACAACTCTCCCCAAGGAGTACATCAACTCTTCTGCCCTGTGCCATAATTTAGTCTGAAGGAACCTCTATCGACTCTCTATACCACAAGCTGTCACACAAATCCATTATATTGATGACATTATCCTGATTGGACCCACTAAGGAGGATGTGTCAAAGACTATAGACTCATTAGTACAACATCTGGGTAAAAGAGGTTAGGAAATTAACCCAACAAAGATTCAAGCACCTTCCACCTAGATAAAATTTCCAGGGGTCCAGTGGTGTGGAGCATGTCGAGATATTCCTACTAAAGTGAAGAATAAGCTATTGCATCTAGCTCCCACAACAATGAAACAGGAGTCACAGGGCCTAGTGTGACTCTTCAGATTTTAGAGGTAACATACCCCTCACTTGGATTTTCTACTTCGACCAATTAATTAAGTGACATGTAAGACTCCAATTTTGAGTGGGGCCTAGAACAAGAAAAGGCTTTGCAACAGGTTCAGCCTAACCTGCAAGTTTCTTTGCCACTGGGACCATATGACCTAGCTGACCCAATGGTTCTAGAGGTATCAGTTGTCAATAAAGATGCAGTATGGAGTCTTTGGCAGACCCTTATTGGTAAAACACAATGTAGACCATTGGAATTTTGGAGTAAAACCCTGCCATCCCCTGCAGACAACTACTCCCCCTTTGAAAAACAGCTGTTGGCCTGGTACTGGGCCTTGGTGGAGACTGAACGCCTTACCATGGGCCACCAAGTCACCATGAGGCCTGAACTCCCCATCATGAACTGGGTATTGTCTGACCCAGAGTCATAAAGTTGGACGTGTGCAGCAGCACTCCATTGTTTAATGGAAGTGATAGAAATGAGATTGGGCCAGAGCAGGACCTGAAGGTATAAGTAAGCTACATGAAGAAGTGGCCAAATGCCCATGGTTCCCACTCCTGTCACATTACCTTTTTTCTCCCAATCTGCACCTATGGCCTCCTGGGAAGTTTCTTATGATAATTTAACTGAAGAACAGCAAAGTCATGCTTAGTTCCAAGATGGCTCTGCACGATATGCAGGTGCCACTCATAAGTGGACAGCAGCAGCGCTACAGTCCCTTTCTGGGATCTCCATAAAAGATAGTTGTGTCAGGCAGGGTTTCTTAGAGAAATAAAACCAGAACACTAGTAATTCTCTTTATGTATTTATATAGAGAGAAGGGTATATAAGATAAGAAAGAAACAGTTAACTATGTTAGTCCAGGTAGACTAGAGGAACAAATTCATAGGCACTTATATGGATATAAGGAAAAGGTTTATATACAAGTGGAAATGTACATTGAGAAAGCACCCCAGTCCAGTCCAGTTCAAAGTCATAAGTCCCACATTAACCCATAAGCTCAATACCAGTCTATAAAATTTCCTTCTGACTCTCAAAGTCACAGGCCAGTGGGTGCAGAGTTCCAGTGCTGACAGGGGTCTCCCAATGGCTCCTCGCTTCCAGGGCTCAGGGTCCATCCAAACAGCATTCCGTGGTGGCAGAAGCAACTCATCACTGGCAGGCGTCCTTAGGGGACCTCTCCAGCTTCAGAGGTCTGGCTTCATCAGGGCAAAGCCGTGTGGCATTTCCTCTGGCTCCTCAGACGCTGCCATCTTGTCTTGTACGTGACCCATTGTCTCTAAGACCAACTCCCAACAACTGGGGAGATAGCTTCTCATCTCCATCCAGGAATTTTTTGAGATTCCCAGATGTATCAGAAGCAATCCAGGCCCACACGGAGGTCTTATTGACTACTCAATGGCTATCTCCAGATTAACAGACTAGACTCTACCCCTACATTTCAAACATAAAATTAACATAAGCACATCAATGCCACATTAACTGTCTATAAAGCAGTACAAATTGCTCGGTGCAACTCACTTGAGTGAGACAGCTAGAAGACTGGCAGTCCTTCAAGTCTTGAGGGCGACTCTGTAGAACATGTCAGGCTATCTGGTCACAGGAAGCAAACAGCAAAGCAGGCCACCAACAGTCAGCCAGATGACAGAGTCCAACAGTCCCCAGCTCAAGAGATGTATATCCCAGGAGTGTGGTGAAGCAGGGCTTGAAGGATCCTCAACTCACAGCTCCACAGTCCACGATTTGGTGTCCCACGGTTATTGTTGCTTGGAGGTCGAGGAACAGGACGAACAAGGCAGCTGTCTGGTACAAAGATCCAAAAGCAAGAGAGCAAAGGCGGAGCTTGCCAAGCCTTTTCAATTTCTTCTCTTCAATTGATCACATGTGTTCATTGGCCATGTCATCACAACAGACCTACCTATTGTCTTTGGCCATGTTGGCACCACAAGCTTACCTGTAACAATAGTGGTGAAGGAAAATCCTCCCAATTGGCAGAATTTCAAGCAGCGCACCTGGCCGTTCAGTTTGCCTGCAAGGAAAAATGATCAGATGTGAGACTATACTGATTCATGGACTGTGGCAAATGGCTTGGCTGGATGGTCAGGAAGGAACTTGATTGGAAGATTGATGACAAAGAGGTATGAGGAAGAGTTATGTGGATGGATCATTATGAATGGGCTGAAAATGTAAAGGTAATTGTGTGTCATGGGAATGCTCACCAAGGTGTTACCTCTAAGGAAGAGAACTCTAGCAGTCAAGTACATAAGATGACACACAGTATGGAGATTGGCCTTCCTCTTTCCTCTTCCACTCCTGTTATCACCTAATGGGCACATGAACAAAGTGGACATGGTGGCAGGGATGGAGGTCATGCATGGGCACAGCAACATGGACTTCCACTCACTAAGGCAGATTTGGCCACAGCTATTGCTGAGTGCCCCATTTGCCATCAGCAGAAACCTATGTTAAGTCCAAGCTACAGAACCATTCCTCGGGGAGTTGAACCAGCAACTTGCTGGCAACTTGATTATATAGGACCACTCCCATCAAGGAGGGGGCAGTGTTTTGTTCTGACTGGAATAGACCTATTCTGGATATGGATTTGCCTTCCTTGCACACAATGCTTCTGCCCAAACCACCATTTGTGGACTTACAGAATGCATCATCCACCAGCATGGCATCCCGCATAGCATTGCTTCAGATCAAGGAGCTCATTTCACAGCAAATTCAGTGCGGCAATGGGCCCACTCCCATAGAATCCACTAGTCTTATCATGCTCCTCATCCTGAGCAGCTCACTTGATAGAACGATGGAATGTTCTCCTGCAAACACAACTGTGATGCAAACTATGTGGCAACAACTTGCGGGGTTGGGGCAGTGTTCTCCAGGAACTTTAAACCAGTGCACAATATATGGTGCTGTGTCTCCAATAGCCATAATTCATTGTTCCAGTAATCAAGGGATGGAAACTAGAATGGTATCACTCACTATTACTCCTAGTTACCCAGTTGCAACATTTTTGCTTCCTGTCCCAGCAACCCTATGTGCTTCGAGCCTGGAAGTCCTACTCCCGAAGGAACGAGCTCTCTCACAGAAAACACAGCACAGATTCCACTTAACTGGCAGTTGAGAATGCCCCCGGCCACTTTGGGAGTTTCATGCCTTTGGATAGACAGATCAGGAAGAGTGTCACTGTACTGAATGGTGTGTTTGACCCAGATTACCATGAAGAAGTTGCACTGGTATTACATATTGGAGCTAAAGAAGACTATATCTGGAATCCAGGAGATCCCATAGAACCACTGACTCTTAGTGTTACCATGCTCTGTGATAAAAGTAAATGGTAAATTACAGAAACCCCATCATGATAGGACATCTAATGACCTTCACCCCTCAGGAATGAAGATCTGGGTCACCCCACTGGCAAAAAAAATTCCACAACCAGCTGAGGTGATTGCTGAAGGCAAAGGTAATACAGAATGGATAGTAAAAGAAGGTAGTTCTACCTATCAGTTACGACCATGTGATCAATTGCAAAAGCAAGGTTTGTGGTAGTTCATGTATTTTCTGTCTATGAGCTTATTGAATATCTTTTCTTTGTTCATGTATGATATCATCTACAGTTGCACTTAGTGTGTTCTCATATGTATGATAAATGGTTGATGTTAAGTATAAGTTTGATTTCATTGTTGTCTGGAAATGTTGTATCGCTATAGAATTGTGTACAGGTGCCAATTTGGCAAGGGTTGGATTGTGATAGTAGGATTGTTGTGTCAACATGGCCAAAGAAGATAGATAGGTTTGTTGTGACAACATGGCCCATGAACACACATAAGATCAATTCAAGTGCGGAGATAGAAATGACTCAGCAAGTCCTGCCCTTGCATTCTTGCTCTTGGATCTTTGGACCAACCCACTGCCTTGTCTGACCTGTGCCTCGATCTCTAAGCTACACTACCCATGGCACACTTAATCCATGGACTCTGTTGCTGTGAATTGAGGTTCCTTCAAGCCCTGCTTTGCCATGCTCCTGGAATACACATCATTTGAGCTGGGGACTATTGGATGCTGTCCTCTGGCTGACTGTTGGTGACCTGCTTTGCTGTTTGCTGCCTGTGGCTTGATAACCTAATTGCTCTAGAGAGAACTACTTGGCGGCCCTCAAGACTCCAAGGACTGCCAGTGTACTAGCTGTCTCACGCAACTGAGTTGCACCAAGCCATGTGTACTTCTTTATTGATTAGTTAACTCTTTATTTCTTATGTTATATATCCTTCTATCTATATAAATATATAGAGAGAATTATTAGAATTATTAGACTTTTTTTCTCTAGAGAAGACTGTCTAGCCCAGTGCATTAATAATCATGTTTGCATTAATAAGCAGCACACTAAAATATTTTGCCACAAAACACACATGTAAATTAGATTTGACATTTTCTGGTAAGTATTCACTTTAAAAATATATTCTAAATATGACATATAAAGATGTACATTGTATTAAAATTTTACTTAAATAAAATAATAACACTCCTATCTAAAATTTAATTTTGTTTAATGATTCGAAAAAAACAGCTAAATTTACATCTAACAAAAGCTAAACAGACAGAATGTGCCCCATCAGGGTTTTCTCTAGGATAGACTGTTTGGACCTACTCACAAACAACCCACTCACAGATTGCAATAGATTGTCTGCATAAAATATGCCCAAAGGACTTCCCCCCAGGACAGACATTCCAAAGCAACCAAATTTACTGAGAGTTTGCAATCTTTTCCAGTGACCAGTCTCACAGATGACACTCACACTGATACAGATAATGTCAACCCTATGAGTTGCAACTTTTTAGAGACTTAAGTTTGCACAATGCACTTACTAGGAGGGACCAGAAATTTAGAATTTTTTTTATTCGAAAATGAAGGCTGTTTGTATGTGCATGTGGGTGCGTGAGGAGTGTGGTGTGGTGGTGGGGTTGACATTCATGTTATTCGCATTATTAGCAAACTATTCAAATTCCCAGGTGGACTTGCATATCTCAGATATGCCTAACCCTACTTAATTCATATCAAAGAAAGAATAATATGAGAAGAATGCAAATTTCAGACTACTTCATTGTGCACACATTCAATAGCAAGTCACTTACCCAAAATTACAAACCCATTATTTTGTTAGTTATTTTTTTAATCCCTCCCTTCGTATGTAAATCTCTTTCTTCCAGCAGTGTTGGGTGGATCAGCATGTCTTTCCAAATGCAAATTGGCTATAGATGGAGCTAGTTGCTAACCTCAACTTACTTCTTTCTAGTGATAGCAACTTAAAGAGACCCGATAGCACAAGATAGAACTGTCTTGTGAGGGTCTCTATGGAAGGCAAAAGCCCCATCTATGCCCTGCACATCTGCTGTTGGTTTTGAACCTTTTACCTTATAGTTAACAATCCAATACATAGCCACTACTCCACCATACTCCTTATTTTTTAGCTTAAGTCATGTAATATTGTACATAGCCCACTGGCTTATAACAAAAAAAAAACCCTGCATTTTTTCCTGAGCAAATTCTAGTTCTCACTTTATTGCTTATGTCATTCTTGGCAATTTTTCATGGTATGAAAGAGGCCCCAATCTCCAATATAGTTTAAGAAAATTATTTATTAAGTATTTAAAGGGACAAAGACCACACAGACACATCCTATGGATGGGGGAGACCCATAGTACAAAGTACAAAGTCCAAGGAACCAAGCATAAATGCCTGGTAAATAGGACATGAAACAAAGAGAACTGCCATGACTGCTGGCATATCAATACCTCACAGTTATATATGGGATGACAGTAAGTAGAAGAGAACCATGATGGGATAGGTACCTTGTTAGGTAGAAAGGTTTACATGATTGGTGGGTCTTCCAACTAATGCAGTCAGGGAGAGCACAAGGGGCATGACTCTTGAGTATGCAGGCCTCTAGTCCTCTCCATGCATGGTGAGCCTCCATCAAGGACACACCCAGGCAGGTGCTGAGGAAAGACTGCCCCTCCCTGGGCTGACTAGAGAGTGTTGGAGGTAATCCATTTTACAAGGCTTCACATGGAGAACTTGATTAATTGTATCCTTAGTTAGTGATCAGAAAGAGTTCAATAGAAGACCAATCTATATGGGACCTCTGCATATGGATTGGGAGCTACCACAGCCATTCATAGGCATCTGCAAACTGTAGCACTCAGAATTTAAGCTTTAATACAGTAGACGTTGTGTGTGTGTGGGCGGGGGGGGGGCGGTGAGGAAGACCCTCAAAGAAATGAACTGACACAGTGGCAATAGTGGGATCAAACAAATGGCCATTTTGAAGACAAGACATTTCATTATACTAGGGACATGATGAGTTTGGCCAAGCATTGGATCTCTTGAATCTGTTTTAGGTTACAAAAGAGACAGTGGCATCATACATTATCCAAGGAAAACACTTATGAAGTGTTAAAAGAGACAAAGACAACCCAAAGACACAGCTATATCAGTCAGATGAGGGAGGCCATTAGCACAGGGTCAAAAAGGCTTCTGAGAATCAGTGGGGATACTGGTTAAATAAGGCATGGACCAAGGGAACTGTTACAAATTCACGATTAGTGGCAGACTAATGGACTAGAGAGAGAAGCAAATGCCTGGCTCTGATTGGAACAAGAACATGTTGCTAGATAGAAGAGCAGATAAGATTGAAAGATATGATAGGATGAGATTGAAAGGACGTGGTTCATGACTGTGCAGCACCCCAGTATTGTTGCCAGTATGGAGACATCCTTCTAGGACACACTCTTGAGAGAGTGGTTTTTGAGAGGGTAAACCACTAAGAGAGACTTCCCTTCCTGGTTTGGCTGGAAAAGAGAGGAGATAACTTATTTTCAAAGCCCCTCTGCCTGGGGATGAGGCAGAAATAAGCATTAGAAAGAAGTCAATGGTGGCTTAATCTATGTGGAGATCCTGCGAATAGGTTTGGTGTTGTCACTTTGATCCATAGTCTTTTGCAAACTACAGTGTCAGAACATAAACTCTAATACAAATTATATTACCTAGTATTCATTCCTAGTATGCATTAAGAAACATTTACTATCTATAGTACATTCAGACAAACACATATTCCTAATCATTAAAAAACATTCAATTCATTGTTCTGTTCTTAATCCCTTGTTTCCTTCCCATTCATAAGCACCTACCTTTCTTAGGTCTCTGATGGGGTGAAACTAATGGACCCTGCCCCCTACCAATCATCTCATTTCACCAGCCTTGCTTTTGCACGTGGTCACTTCAAATGTGACTCCCCCTATCCTTCTTAGAGCTGCAGAACATCTATTACTAAGATTTTTAAAGATTAAAACATCAAAGTAAACAAGTAAACCTCCCCTAAGCCTTGGGGAAGGAGCCCTAGGGGCATAGTTGTTAGGGATTGGACTGCTAACTGCATAGGTCAGCAGTTCAAAATCACTAGCACCAGCTCGGGAGAATGCTGAGGCACTCCTATAAAGAGTTACAATGTTAGAAAACTGTAGGGGCAATTTATCCTTCCCTTTATAAGTCAGAGTCAGCTTGATGGCAGTGAAATGCTTTCTCTTCTAGTCATGGTGACAGAAGCCCTACTGACAATGGGCTTAATAAAGTCAGCAGTTCTGACCTATCAGCTTCCCAGCAGGTGTCTTTCTCCTGCCCTGAAACCCACAGGGGTCCGTTCTACACTGTCCTGTAGGGTTGTTATTGATTGACCCTACAGCAGTGAGTTTAGGTTTGGCGTTTTGGGCAGCCTTGGTGTTAGTGGGCATGTCCAAGTGCTGGGAATCCCAGACAGGAAACTCTTCCCTACAAAGTGTTTTCTGAGTGTGTTCCCCAAGGCATACTATTCTACCAATGTGCTCCATCCTTAAGGAAATCAGCTCAATCTAGCTCCAAGTTGGCAAACCTAATGCCCTTGATAAAGTACCTGCTGCACATTCATTCTGCCCACCAGGCTCCTGCCTGAAAGGATTCACCTCCCTTGCCTTCTGAACAAGGAGGCCACAGCTGTGCTTTCTTTCAGTCTTGGGCTTTGATCTTCTCCTCTGGGGTTTTCTCAACCACCACTTCTCTGCCTCTATTTTCTGGCATCTCTGAATCTTGGATTGAGTAGGTTTGTTGCAGAAATCTTGGTTGTACTCAAAATGTAATTCTTCTCTCTTGAGGCTAGAATGATTCCCTTTGTCACCTCCGAGAGGGCTCTTCTTAAACCAAGTAGGATGGCAAATGGATGAATCTACATGTTAGGCTTCCATGTATCTCCTTTGCATGACACTACTCCCACAAGTGTACCACATGCATGCTTGCATTACTAGCAAGGTATACACCCCTTTGGTGGCCACGAGCACATGCATAGGACTATATGCATAGTCCTGCCTAGGAATTTGATGGAAATTCAAAAGACTATAACTAGAAAGAACATACTTACTAATTCATACAATTATAAAGAGTTTTCTTTTCTTCTTTCCCATGTATTTTATGAGGAAAACATACAAGTCCTGTGATAAAAAATAGTATAGAAGCAAGCATCAAACTGATGAAAACAACTTATTAATAAGGATTTTGACCTCTATTTGCAAATGAGAAGGTGGTGCACAGAATGAACTATAATTACGAAAATTGAGGAGGGTAGGAGAGAGAACTTCAGTTCATTAGGACTTCTTTGTTAGTAGTTCTCATTTTCAGTTACAGGAGAAAAACAAACAAGCATCTAGAGAATTATTAGTTTACAGTTTATCGAACACTTTTTAATTATAATCAGACAGTGTTGACCAGAATTCACACATCTTAACCCACATCAAAGAGGTAAATGCGATAAGATATGTTGAGGTCTCTTGGCTGTTTCTCAATGATAATAGGAAAGCAAAAAGTGGAGTGATGAATATTCTTTTGTGAATGCATTGGTAAAACAAAACCATATCACCACTTTATGCTTGTAATATGTAAACTCATTTATGAGAAATAAACAAAAGCATAAAAACCAATTTATTTCAGCTACCATGAATCAAAACAATGTAAAACTCAAAACAAAAAAATAAAACACACTTGGATTTAGGTAAAGAAATACTTTACTTGAAGGGATTATTGTGATGGATGAGAGAATAAGAACAGTCGCTTCAGAAGAAAAGCGCCTGTTTCTTGGAGAAAAATAAGTTTAAAACATGTTTTTCGATAAATAATTTTATTAGATGTTCATACAACTCCCATCATGATGAACACATGTCAATTGTATACATACCACATTTGCACACCTGTTGCCATCATCACCCCCGAAACATCCTCCCGCCACTTAGGCCCTGAGTACCAATTCCCCACATTTCCCCTCCCTCCCCACTCTACCTCCCCCATGGACCCTTAATAATTTACACATCGTTATTCCTTTTTCATATCAGACTCTCTCCGATGTGTCCCTTCACACAATTCCCTGCTGTCCTTACTCCAGAGTGGTCATTATGTATATCTCTGAAATTGAATCCGTCCTTCCACTCCATCCTCCCTCCACCCTTCTATTATCACTGCGCCCACCACTGGTCCTGAAGGGATCATCTATACTGAATTCCCCATGTTTTCGGCTTCGGTGTACGTTCTTTGGTCTAGCTGGATTTATAAAGTAGAGTTGGGATCAGCATAGTGGATGGGAGGAAGCTTTTGAGAACTAGAGGAAAGTTGCATATTTCATTGTTACTACACTGTACCTTGGTTCCTCTCCTCCCTGCAACCTCTCTGCGAGGGGATGTCGCATCACTTACCGATGGGCTTTGGGTCCTCTGTTAGTCTGGGTAAACAAGGGAAACAAATTTATAGACATACATATGTCTATAAGGGTACAGTTTATATACAAGAGGAATGAGACATTGAGAAAGCATCCCAACCCAGTCCAGTTCAAAGTTATAAGTCTGATATTAACCCATATGCCCGATATCAGTCTATAAAGCCTCCTTCCAACTCACAAAGTAACAGGCCAGTGGGTGCAGAGTCCTAGCGCTGGCATCCAGTGGTGGCAGAAGCAACTCAGCACTGGCAGGGGTCTCCAGGTGTCTTCTCCAGCTTCAGAGGTCTGGTCCCATCAGGGTAAGACCATGTGGCTTCTCCTCTGGCTCATCTAGCTCCTCATATGCTGCCATCTTTTCTTCTCCGTGATCCATCATCTCTGAGACTAACTCCCAACAACTGGGGAGATAACTTCTCATTTCCATGAGAGAAATATCACAAGATTTCCCAGAAGTTTCAGGAGAGAGCCATGCCCACATGGAGGCCTCATTGGTTACTCAATGGCTATCTCCAGATTAACAGGCTAGACTCCACTCCTATATCTCAATCATGAAATTAACATAAGCATATGATCGCCACAGGTCCCCACTCAGTACTCTCCATCATTTATAATGATATAATTTTCAGTTCTTTTATGCCTGACACCTGATCCCTTCGACATCTTGTAGTCACACAGGTGGGTGCGCTTCCTCGATGTGGACTTTGTTGCTTCTCAGTTAGGTGGCGGCTTGTTTACTTTCAAGCCTTTAAGACCCCAGACACTACATCTTTTGATAGCCAGACACCATCAGCTTTCTTCACCACATTTATTTATGCACCCATTTGTCAGCTGTGATGATATCAGGGAGGTAAACCCACAATGTTATGATGTTTAGCTCTTAAATCCTGATAACTGATCATTTTGGCACCTTGTGGTCACACAGGCTGGTGTGCTTCTTCCATGTGGACTTTGTTGCTTCTCAGCTAGATGGCTCCTTGTTTACTTTGAAGCCTTTAAGACCCCAGAAACTATACCTTTGGTATCCGGGCACATCTACTTTCTATACTACCTTTGTTTATGTACACATTTGTTTTCAGTGACTGTGTCGGGAAGGTGAGCATCATGGAATGCCAATTTAATAGGACAAAGTGTTCTTGCACTGAGGAAGGACTTGAGTGGAGGTTCAGTGCTCATCTGCTGTCCTAATACCAAGCCTATAAGTATGTGCATGTTGATCGATTTCCCCATCATACTATATAAATATGTTCACCTAGGTCCTTGCCTGTGTTTAGACTTCTATAAATGCCCTTTACTGCCCAGTTCTTTCCTCTATTTCCTTTTACTTTCCTCTTGTCCCATCATCATGCTCAGTCTCTATTGGAGTTTCAGTATTTTCTCTCTGTTACATTACTCTTGATCAATGCCTATCAGGCCTCTCACACCCACCTTGTCACTGATTTTTAATCTCTTGTTATTCCCTTGCCCTGGGTAGTGAACACAATCTCCTTTCCCATCTCCTCCCTGTCTTCCATGTCCCACCCCCCCAAAGCATCAGTCCTGTCACTTTTGCCTCCAGACTGTTCATCCAACCTATCTTATCTAGATAGACCTGCAGAGACAATAGTATGTACAAAAAACACAGACATCCAAAGATGAAGCAACCAAATAAACTAAAACGATGATAACAACAGAGAAACCCCAATGTCATATATATATATGTGTGCATATATATATATATATGCACATATATAAAACAAATAACCTATAAATAGTTCAGGGTTTGTGCATTGACCATCAGTTGATTGCCCCCCAGTTGAGTCAGATGTGGTGCCACCCCCTGGACCCAAAGTATAGCCTTGGCACGCCTTCTGGAACTCCATGCTCTGTTGCACACCCTTACTTTTTTGCCATGGTTTGGTTGGGTCAGACAGGGTATAATCCCAATCCCGTTTCTCCACTTTTGTCCCCGCAGGCCAGCCATATGATCCTCTCTGTGCATTGGCTGTTCTGAGTGGGAATATTGTCCTGAAGGCTCGGTGGGCCAATATGCACTCCATTCTCTATTTCTCCCCCTTCATTTGTTCCTGTGTTCTCTGCTCAGGCATATCTCACTCCCCAAGCTGCATCTTCTATGTTTTCCTCCAAAGCACACTCTCCAGAAGCGGAGAAGCAGCTGTTCCGGTAGTTGGGATTGGAGTTGGGTATTCAGATCCCTCCACTGGTTCCCTGCTTCATGCCCTCACGCTGCATTCACATCCTGCCTGTGGAGACATAAACAATACGCTCCCCTTGTGTGGGTTAGTACCCCATTCCCTCTCTATACATCACCATCTGTCTCCCCTGTTCCCCCACCCCAGTTGGCTACCATATGTAGCCCTGGATTTGGTCTGGCCCGTGCCATACTACCTGGGCCTACCCCCAGGATTTTCTGTGTACAGTAACTTTTTCCCAATGCCCCCTTTGCATTTTTTTATTATTATTAAGCTTACCTCAGTGGACTCATGTTGTACTTGTCCTTTTGCACTTGGCTAACTTCACTTAGCATAATTTCCTCCAGGTCTTCCCATGCGGTGATGTGCTTCATGTGTTCACCACTGCTTTTCAGCAATGCACAGTATTCAACTATATGTATGTACCTCAGCTTTTTAATCTATTCATCGGTTGATGGAAATTGGGCCTGCTTCCAATTCTATGAGATTGTGAACTGTGCTTCGATGAACATTGGAGCACCGATGTCTGGTCGTAGATTATTGCTTTTTCCGACAAAGTAAACTTCTATATAAATGGAAGAGGAGAAGTCAAATTATTAACAAAGTATTAAACCAAAGTGTGATGCATCATAGACAATCTACTAAGAGATTGCAAAACTAGAAATTACTCATCCTTTTGATGTAACCCATTACTGTGTAGTCAGGAGGTTCCCACAGTCAACAGGGTCCTCAGGAACATAGTTGCTATTGTGAAAAATAGAGACAGGCATAGAGAGTGGGCCACAGAGGCTCCTTATTCTTATATCAGGGCTGAGAGCCTGAATATATTTTCCAATGGATATATTTAATGGGGCAGATCTTTCAAAAGGCATGCATACACCATCCAGCAAACATATTACATATGTTTAATGGATAATAAACTGAGCGGGTAACAAAAAACCAATAGTGAGGTAAGTCATCATCTTGACTTAGTCCTACTTGACCTGGAATGCCCCTTAGTCTTCCTCAGGGGATTAATGCAAGAGATGTCAGAAGACAGTTTTAAACCATGTTTTGGTGGGTTGGCTATTGAACCGATTGCTCTTATCTGCACATAATGTCCAGGAACAGGGAATAACCAGAAGCAGAAATGATTCATTTTATATGGTAGCCCTTTTATGACAGCTTCTTTATGGAGGGTTACTAGAGGGGCAGTGTCCTGTTATGAGAAAATGTATTAAGATTTACTTATATCTCATTACTGTGAGGGTTTCCCCCCACTGGAGTCAGATTTCCAGACACATTAGAGAATTTGGCTGTATTACATTCTCATCCAGTCCCCTGGTTTGCCATACATTGCCTTAATCTTGAGGGGGGGATGCTAATGTTATAGTGTCTTTCTAGCCTAATAGTAGCTTACTAGTTGAGGTGTGGGTCACCTCTGTCCAGGAAATTGAAAAGTAGGAGATGATTACCCAAATCTGTATTTTAAATAAGATGGGTGCCCTGTCCTTGAGTAAACACCTTCCTTAATTTGCACACATTTCAAAGATACAGAAAAATATTTTGCAATGACAAGTTTTCTAAATTAATTATTAAAGGAAAAGGTAGGAATATAGACTTTTTCCTTCTTATCAATAAATACAATGAAAATCTCATCATTTCAATTTGTTCTCTGGATAGCACAAACAAATTGAGAAGTTATTTGTATGTTCATGCATTTATTTATTTAAATAACAATTTTATTGGGGGACCCTTACAAATCTTATAACAATCATTCAGTACTATTAAACACACTTGTATATAAGTTGCCATTAACAATTCCAAAACAATTATTTCTACTTGAACCCCAGGTAACTCTGTTTTTCCCCTCCCTCTTCTACTGTCCCATTTTCATGAATCTTTAATCAATTATATATTATTATTGTTATTTCGTGACTTACACTCCTCATTGCCTCCCTTCACCCACTTTTCTGTTACTTGTCCCTCTGGAGGGTGGGTTATATAGCTAACCTTGTGATGGGTTGCCCCTTTCTCTCCCTTCCACACCCCTCTACCCCTCTCCCCACCAACTCTACCCTCATGGTATCACTACTCAAACTGCTGTTCCTGGGTTTGTTCTGTCCTGAATTCCATGTGTTTATAATTGCTATCTGTCTAGCCAGATTTGCAATGTAGAACTGGGTAGGGGAAGAAGCATTCAGGAACTAGAGGAATGATATGTGTTCCCTTGGTGCTATACTGCACCCTGGTTGAATTGTCCCTTCCTTGTAACCCCTATGTGGGGGATGTTCAATCATCTACAGATGGACTTTGGTCTCCACTGAAACCACCACCTCCCCTGCCCTTTCACATCAATATATTTTTTTTGTTTTGGATTTTTGGATACCTGATACCTGTTTGTTGACACCTCATGATCACACTAAGATACCGAAAAAGACTTTGCAATCACAATTTTTCTAAATCATTTATTAAAGGGAAAGGTAGGAGGATAGTCTTTTTCCTTCTTATCAACAAACAATGAAAATCTCATCGTTTCAATTTGTTCTCTGGATAGCACAAACAAATTGAGAAGTTATTTGGATGTTCATTTATTTATTTATTTAAAATAATATTTTATTGGGGGACTCTTACAAATCTTGCAAATCCAAGAGTCAAGGTATTAACCATTGGAGAAACCTCATGCGTAAGTTTTGCAAAAGAAGCAACTTTTGATCATGAGATTTGTGAACCTCTTTTCATAGAACAGATTTGCAGTTGGATAGTTGTTTCTAGCTGCCAGAGTGATCCCCAAACATTGCAACCTGAGCAGAAGTAAAAGGTGCCTGTGCCATTGATAGGTTCTTTTGATTCTTTGATAGTCTCAGCCCTTGAATGAGTGTTGTGTCAATGCATCACTGACAAATATGATGGTTTCATTTTCCTGATAAGTCCTCCAGAGTCAAGAAGAAGGTTCCCTGTGGGAAACCAAACTAGGAAGAGAGTGTATGTGGACAACCTCTCAAAATCCATACCGTAAGGTGTCTAGGAGGCCAGAACTACCATTGAGGAAACTACATATGCATCCCACTCACATTCTGAAAAGAAAAGCTATTTCCCCCACTGGCCCCCGCCCCATAATAATGCCAAATGTAAGGTGATAGAGGTGCATATGTATATAAGGGAAAAGTTTATATACAAGTGGAAATGAACATTGAGAAAACATCCCAGCTCTGTCCAGATCAAGTCCATAAGTCTGATATTAGTGATATGTCTGACAGCAACCTATAAAGTCCTCTTCAGACTCACAAAGCATATGCAATGAAGGGGACTGTAAAGCACAGTTCAGTGAGTCGAATGTCTTTGGACCCAGCGGTGGTGTGAGCGTCTCAGCACTGGCAGGGATCTCCATGTGGCTACTATAGTTCCCAGGGCTGCATCAGGGTAGGCTCAGGAGGCATCTCCTCAGGGGTGTCTCACAGGGAGTGATCAGAGAGAGTGCGCCTCCTGACTCCAATGAGGAAATACTAGAATTTCCCAGAATTCTCAGGAGAAGGCTATCCTAACACAGAGGCCTCATTGGCTGTGATCTGATTGACAGGCTAGACTCTACCCCTACACGCTTAATCCTTAAATTTACAATTATATAACTACCAGAGTGGATGATAATTAAATCAAACTATGATTAACATAAAATTTACTTTCAAAATTCCAGACAGAAGAACACTTTGGAAGTATTCTATGGACCTCGAAAAAGAGAATGCAATTTTTTTTTTAAGAATATTCGAATGATTGGTTGGGTGAAACTCAAGCAGTTAGGGGAACAGAAAGATAGTTTGTATGAACTAGAAAGCCTTATTTATCAAGAGAGGTGTAAAAGGAGGAAATGGGAGTAAGGAATGTGAAAGTAGTCTTGGAGAGGAGTGCCTGCAGGAAAAGGACATCCACAGATGAGAAGGGCACACCCTTCAAGATCATTCACTACTAGCTACTGTACTAAGTAAATACATTCTGTCCACAGGTTATAAACAAGGTCCATTCATAATTATGTCTTTAACAAATTGTAAATGAGTGCAAATAGGTGCTTCAATTTCTTTTTTGCCTTACTTTAGTGCAAGATAAATTTCACTGTCTCTTCAATGATTTAAAAACTGCATGTTCAGCAAGTGAAAATTATTGAGATGAAGAATGTGTTGCAAGTAGGATTTGGTTCAATTGTTTCACCCTAATGTGAGCTTAAACTGCTGCTCAAATACACATCAGGCCAAATTGCTTTAACTATGTACAGCTCTTCACAGTCCTGCCAAAATTCCAATATCACGGATCAGACTCCTGAAATGGTTCACTACAACTCTTTTGAACTCACATTTCAGGGCTTCAACCCATTCCAGTTACCATGAAAAATGATCAAAATTCTAGAAATTCATGTCTGATCCTATTTTACTTACATGGCCATTGATAGAGACTGTTCAAATCAAACACCTGCCTAAAGGGCGAGTAGGAGCAATTCATATGCCAAGACAGCCTGTACTTCTTTATTATCATAATTACTTTTTTGCTTTAGGGTACATTGATCTTCACATTATACACTTAACTTGTATTATGAAGTCCTATACAAGTGCCTAATGCTAGTACAGGGCATCCATTTTTCTTAAGGTGCCTGACAGATTTAATAGAATGTTGTTTAGCACTCCAATTATAGTACTTCCATTCTGAAAAGTATCACTGAATTACAGAACACTGGGATTCACAACAGAGGGGGAAAATAGATATTTCAAGGTGTCAGAGATCAAACAGAGAAGGGACCTCTGCTCCTATTCAATAGACAATATTATAGAAAGATTTTGCCTGAATTGTGAAAAGATACTACCTTTTAAAAATCCTGGACTTTGAACCAGGGAAGGGGGTGAGAAAAAAAATCCTGGACTTCAAGGAAGATCATTGTAAATTAATTTCTAAGCAGTAAGCTCCTTATTTTTCTCTTTAAAAAGAATTGCTCGTAAAAATTGACCTACTTCTAAAAAATAAAAATCCCAAAGTTTTATATATGCACATATATGTTAACATGTAATTAATAAAAATACTTATCCTTCAGGACATTGGTTTTTAAATCCCTATTTTATGATTTACACCTATTCAAAGGAGTCCTAACAAGAGAGTGGTTAAATTCTCAACTATGAATCAGATGTCAGCTATTCGAGCCCAGCAGCTACCCCAAAGGTGAAAGCTCTGACAGCTTACGCCTGTACAGATCACAGCATTGAAACTCTCTGGACAATTCTACTTTGTGTGATACGATCACTATGTGTCTGAATTAACTTGAGAGCTATAGATTTATACCTCTTACAAGTGAATACATACCTAAGCAGGCATTATAATTGTTGCAAGACAACAACCTTGTATAAAACAGAAGAAAACATTGCCCAGTTCCATGCCATTCTCACAAATCATTGCTATATTTAAAACCACTGTTGTAGCCACTGTATTAATATAGCTCCCTGAGAGGCTTTCTCTTTTTCACAGACCTTACCAAGTGTAATGTTCCTCCTGATAACTTTCCTAAAGCATATGAAATCATGTCTTGATAACCTGGCTTCTTATGAGGATTCTTGCGACTATATTTCTTTCCAGACAAATTGTTAGTGTTACAGTTGTGGGAAATTTTCTTCTCTTTTCATGTGATGTAATTTGTGTTAAAGATGGTAGTCTTTTAACTTCTTCTGTAAGTGCTTCAAGTCTTTTTCATTTTCAACAAAGAAAGTTGGGTCATCAGCATATGTTAATGACCTGTTAATGACAGATCCTTGAATCCTGAAGCATACTTTTTTGCATATAATCCACTTTCTCTGATTATATGCTGAGCATAGACACTAAATAAATATGGTGAGAAGACAGAACCCTAATTCACACCTTTCCAAATTTTTAAAAATGATACAGTCACCCAAAACTTGTCTATTCTTCATACTCTAGTGGTTTGCATATTGCTTTAACACTGTAATTTATGCCCCCTTTCATTCATAGACCATCAAGGTCTCTCAATGTGAACAAGTTTCAGCACAGGTTCCAGACTCCAAAGAAGAAGTAATAGACTGTGCACTTCTGAGGAATTATCAACTAGAAACTTTTTGAATATCAATGGAACATTGTCAGATACTGAGAAAACATAAGTAGCTGCAGACCATTATCAGACTTAGTGCTACAAGAGGAGGTTGAAAGGCACTAAAAATATAACTGAGGAGGGACTGTCTTCTCAGGCTGTTGTTAATCTCTAAGGACCTTCAATTACTGATCTAGCACAACTCACAATTATAAACAAGAATTAATAGTTGGAACTTGGGATGTATGAAATATGGCTTCAGGAAAATTAGAAGTTGTTAAGAATTAAATAGAATGCATAAGGATTGATATGCTAGACATGAGTGAGCTGATGAGCTGATGTTAATCCATTTGAATTAGATAATCATATGGTAATGACAAATTCAAGATAATGATGTCACATTCGTTGTATAAAAGACATTTAGGGGCTGAGCCCCGGTGGCGTAAGTGGTTGAGTGTGGAACTGCAGCCCGTGGGCTTGGTGGTTCAAATCCAGCGGCGGCTGGGTAGCACCCACGACCTCCAGAGGCTGTGATGCCCACAAAAAAAAAAAAAAAAAAAGACATTTGCAGATCTATCCTAAAGCACAATGCTTTCTCTGCTGGCCTAATAACTATACACATACAAGGAAATCCAGTCAATAAAAATATTATTAAAATGTACATACTAGCCTCTAACGTTAATGATGAAGAAAATAAAGACTTCTACCAATTAGTGAAGTCTGAAATTCATGAAACATGGAGGCAAGATTCATAAACATTGGAATTGGAATGCAAAAGTTGGGACAAAGAGGAAGAACAATCATTGGAAAATATGGTGCTGGTGTCAGAAATGGAATTGTAGATCATGTGGTAGAATTTTGCCAATTCAATGACATTTTCATAGCAAATAGGTTTCCTAAATACTATAAGTAATGGCCATACATGTAGGCTTCTCCAGATGGTCTACACAGGAATCAAATTGACTTTATTTGTGGGAAGAGATGATGGAGAAACTTATAATCAGCAGACAAAAAGAGGTCTAGAGCTTACTATGTAACAGACCATCAAATTTTCACATGTAAGTTCAAGTTTAAGAATATTAAGAATAAGCCCATTAAAGAAGAAGCCCACCAAAGCCAAAATACAACTTAGAGTATATCCCATCAGAATTTTGAGGGCATCTTAAGAATAAATTTGAACTCATTGAACTCTAATGAAAGAAAAGATGACAAGCTGTGAAGAAAGTCAAGCCTTGGGTTGAATATTGAAAGATTCTCTGTGCAAAATATTGAAGCTATAGGAAACCTCAAAAGATAGAAGAGATACACAGCCACTGTATCAAAAAGAATGTGTTATTTTCAACCATTTCAAATTGTCATGTATGATCAAGCACCAATTGTACTATACTGAAGAAAAATGTTCAAGTTGTACTGAAGGCTTTAGAGAAAGACTAGGCTCTAGGAATTGGCTGAATACCAATGGGAATGTTGTGTCATACTTATTAAGCACTGTAAACACGCACTCATATTTGCCAAAAAATTTAGAATACACTTATCTGGCCAACCTTTGGACAAGAGCTCTTTTTGTAGCCATTCCAAAGAAAGGTGACCCATCAGAAGGCAAGACATATCATTTATCAAAACATAGTATTGATATCATATGTAAGGAAAGTTTTTCTGGCCATTCTACAATGTTTGTAGCAATACATGGACTTCAAAATATTTTGTCTGAGTATATTGAGGACATCTATGAGTCTGAACTGACTTGATGGTACCTAACAACAATAATGCATCTGCTGCTGTTTTTGAACAATTGCCTCTTGATCTATATAAATGTCTTACAATTACTATTCTTGGCAATATTGGCCAAAATTTGTTATGACACACCTAATCAAATGCTTTGACAGAGTCAGTACAACGCAATCACAGCTTTCTGGTATTCTCTGCTTTCAGTCAAGATCCATCCATTATTCGCAAGGTTAACCACATTCTACATTATTTTCTATGGCTATACTTTATGGCAAATCCCAGTCCATGCAGTTTTGCAAGTATTTTAAAATTAGCATCAGCATAATTTTATTTGTATATGATATTATAGCCTCATATGATATTCATGATCTTATTTCATATTCTTCACATTTTGTTGGATCATCTTGCTTTGGTAAGATCACATGTATGAATCTTTTCTGATTGGGTTGACTGGCTAGCTGTCTCCCAAATTTCTTAGCATAGGTAAGTTGGTATTTACACTGTTGTATTTGTTTGCTGAAATATCTCAATTCTTATTGTATCAATTGCTGGAATTATGTTTTTCAAAAATACCTTCAGTTCACTTTTGACTTCTTCCTTTAGTGGCATTGTTCCTTGATCACATGCTATTTCCTGAAATGATTCTACATTGATAAATTGTTTTTGACACGGTGACTTGGTATATTTTTTCCATCATCCTTTTCATCTTTCATATTTTTCAATATTTTGCCTGTACAATTCATCAGTATGAAAATTTGAGACAAGTTTCTTCTTTTGTTTTTTCAGCTTAATTAATGCTTGCTGTTTTCTTTGTGTTGGATTTTTCTAACTTCAGTTCTTTTCTTACTTTACTTATTTTCTTGGGCCACCCTTTGAAATTTTTTGCTCAGCTTTTTATTTCATCATTTCTTCTAGTAACCTTGTCTTTTCTACCTTCAGTGGTAACTGTCAGAGCTTCTTTTAACATCTACTTTGGTCTTTTATTTCTCAGGGCTTTTTTTTAATGAGCTTTCACTTTCTTCATATTTGATGTCCTTGATGCCAACCAACAACTCAACTTGTCTTTGGTCATTAGTGCTCAGTGATTCTAATGCATATTTGAGATGGCATCAATATGCTGGTAGGATATCATCAATGTTATAATTTGGCTTTCATAGACTTTTTTTTCCTTCAGCTTCAATTTAAGCTTGCATATGAGCAATTGATATTCTTTTCAGGAGGGCCTTGGCCTTGTTCTGATGGGTGATTTTGAGCTTGACCATCATTTCATTACATAGACAAATGTGGTTCCATATAGTGAGCTCTGTGTTTATATATGTCATTTATGATGTTGAAAAGGGGTATTTGCAATTAAAGAGCATTAGTCTTGCTACATCTGAGTATGCAGCCTTGATACCCTTTGAATAACCAAGATCATAATTTCCAACTACTGATCCCCAGCCCTCCCCTCTCCAACTTTTTGTGTTCTAATCAGCAGAAATTATATTTGCGTCTTGACTGCATGACTGATTGATTTCAGATGACAAAAGTTGATAAAAATCTTCAATTTTGTCATTTTGGAATTATCAGTAGGAATATAATTTGAATAATAGTGGAATTACTGAATCTTATTATAGTTATATATAAATAATACTCTCACTGACAGTATTATAATTCAGTTTAACTCATGACATTTTATTTTGACAATGAATTCTACACCATGCTCTTGAATTTGTCATTCCCTAACATAATAGATTATGTAACTGTCTGCTTCAAAATAGCCAATACTACCTCATGTCAGCACACTAATATCTAGAATATGTATCTTAAAGCAAATAACTTCATTTTTGAAAGTTTCCAAGTTTCCTAGATTTATTCTTTGTACATACATATTTCAGTTATCAATGGATATTTGATGCTGTTTCTTTGTACTTTGAGTACTGCTTCCAGAGCTCTACTCCATCCACATCGTTAATGTTGACTCAACTTCGTGCGAGAGGATATTTCCCATTTGTCAGGGGAGTCCACTCATAACAAATCATCCCAAGTCCAGTAGGTGCAATTGTACAGCGATAATAAGTAAAGATTATAGTGAAGCCATAGAAAGTAAGAAAGATCCAAAAAACAAAACAAAAAAAAAAGAAAGATAGAAGAGAGATAGAAATAATGAAGTCAGACAAATTTCATGGTAGCATGCTCACCTCAGCCCTACTTGGTGGTCCACCTGAGGATGTGGAAGGTGGCAATTGCAGAAGAAAAGGAAAGTGGTTTATTACTAATCCAGGCTTATATCTATTTAGGAGATATGATTCTAGGTCACCACACACATCACAGGAAGCGGATGTACAATAGGCAGAAGCATAACAGGATGGAAATGAGGTAGGGGCGTACACATAATAGGAAGGGGAGGGATTAGGAGTATACATGTGACAAGAGGGACAGACTCTAGGCTCAATAGAGCAGCCTAACCTTGATCATTCTTGAGTGGACTTGACCTCTCTGGGTTCTACTTCAAGGAAGCAATTTACTATCATCAGAAAGAAGTGAGTCCTAGTTAGGGTGGGACAGACTATACAGTCTGATTGCCCTAGATGATTGATAACCTTTAAGGAGAATAACCTGGTCTACTTTTCATTGACCTCCAAGTATAGTCATTTATTATCTATAGCAAGCAGCTAAGTTTGGCATACATTTGGGAGAGACAACTTGGAAGCAATCTCTGTTTTCTACAATTCTCTTTTTTGTTTTATATATAAAATTCAAAAGAGTCACAAGGAAAAAGTAGTTTTTATCCCCTGAACATTGAAAGGTTCCAGGGAAAATTCAATGACCAAATTAATGTAGCCCAAAACTTAGGCTTATTGGAAATATTTTGAATCCAGGCTTGGAAGATAAAGTCCCCCTATGCCCATCTGCTATTGGAGGAAAATATGAGAGGAATTGGATTTTCAGTGGAAAGAGATAGAGCCAATAGGAATGTTTGCTTTTATAGTTGATGCTGCTGGCCACACAGCAATCAGCTATGTGATTGTAAGAGATGACTATAAGTTAATACCATATAGGAAGACAAAGTGGGGAACAATGTCATGAGCATGTGATTAGGAATTACCTACAACTCACAAGGGTGAAGGTCCCCCTCTACCTATTGAAACCTAGCCTGCAAGTCTTCTTAGCTTGAAAATAAAGGACTTATCCTTAAACACTCTTTTCCGTTCTCTGTTCCCCAGTGTTTGCTTTATGCACAAGTTCAAAAGGGCCATGGAGGCTGTCTGATTTTCCTTCACACACCTTAACTTCCTATAGAAGTAACACATGATACCCAGGACAAGGAAGGTACCTTGTTCCCCACTTTGTCCTCCGATATGGTGTTGACTTGTAGTCGTCTCTTACAATCACACAGCTGATTGCTGTGTGGCTAGCAGCATTAACTATAGAAGCAAGCATTCCCATTGACTCTATCTCTTTCTGCCATGGCATCCAATCCCTCTCATACCTCTCGTAGCACGAAAATATGATTATGAGCAGCACTATTAGACTAGAACTCAGGCTATAAGACATATTTCCAACCCAAGCTCACAGGTACAATCTTTCCATGCCATTAAGCAATTGTTTACTTATATCAGAGCTCAGGAATACCACAAGTCTTTGAATGTATAGAAAATAACCTTTTTAGCTGATTAACATCTATAGAAATATTTCCCTTAAACCCTTGCAAATGTTTTCTAATCAAATCCCAATTAAGTAAGGTTACATTATACAGGTAAGGGGTTACACAGAAATCTGTTGCATTCCAATCACATCATAGCACTAATTGATAAATCCAAAATCTTGATCTTTTAGAAAAAGAGCAGTCTGTTTTAATATTCCAGACACTAGTGTATAAAATGTTCAGTTATGATAGAGTCCCAGAGTGCCCAGGAGTGGAAGAAATAGAGTTCCAGAGTTAGACAGCATCAGGAGTGGAAAATTATTTAAGCAGGCAGTGATCACCATTGTCAGGACTTTGTGAGGTCTTCTTAAGTTTTGGATAACTTCAGTAACAGGACAGGTTCCCCTCCACCTCCCATCATTTCAAGTCACAGAGTCAACTTTCCTTCTTTCTTCTGGGTCTTACTGGCAGAAGAGAACTCCATTTATCTCCTTTGTCTGTGAAAATATAAACAAATATCCCCTGCCTTTGGGGTGTCAGCAACCTGGAAACAGGATCATGGCTAAGATTGAGTTGGTTCTTCATCTCTTCATGTCCTTCATCTTTCTCCAAACAGGGTTGTGTCCTTCTAAGGGAAATACATCAGCTTTATTATGAAAAAAAAAACAAAAAAACTTAAGTATATAGCCCTTTCTCCAGGCAATAAATGGACCTGGGTTCCAAACACAATTTCCATCTTCCTGGGACTTCTTAAAATCAGCTTTCTCTGTAGAAGTGAAAATGTTTTCATCTGCCCTAATTTTGTCACAAGCTTTTAATAAGAAGAGCAATTTTTTAGTTAATAGAACTTTCTCATACATAAGGTTACTTTTCTCCTTCTGTTTTAACAATGAAGACTTTAAAGCACTGTTAACAATTTCAGTTAACTTGCTACATTTTGAACCAGTAAGATGGACTTCATTGTTATGTAAATTTTGGCTTCCAGCACTGAGAGAATTGAGAGAAATGATTAATTGTGAGAATTTTCTACCACACTCGATATGATTTGAAAGACTGAATAAAATTCTTAATTTTTCCACTTCTTTTTGCACTACTTACCAAACAGACATTTCTTTCTCAAAGTTTATCAGTAAGGTCATGGGTTCAATCAAGATGCATGCCCTTCAGGCTTTTTACACTGTATGACTTTAAAATCTTGCAATATTCTGTCTTAGTCAACTTCTCTCATTTCTTCCATGCTGGTCTTTGACCTTCCTGAATGTCTTAAGGAAATGATCCCATATCCAGAATTGAAAAACCCTTTTCTTCCAATTTCTAATTCCATGGTAAAGTGACTAGATTTAAAACAGGACACCATTAACTCGGGGGAGGGGGGGCGAGGAGGCAGGGGTTCTTGATTAAAAATTTGGTCTATATGCAGCAATAAAAATGTGCATAGAATGCAAAACAGTATTGTAATATATTTATTTAATTGTAAAACGCAATGGGACACTGGACAAATTGTTAAAAAGCATGATGTCTGGTCACTTTAATGCAGGGAACTGCTGTTTCCCCAAAACAGTATCCCAAAAAATTCCTTAATATACTGGGTGATCAGACTTCCAAGTATTCTTTCCTGATAGGTAAAAATGTTTATTCTAGAAATGAAAGGAAGCAAAAATTGACTTAAGTGAACTTCCTTCTTTATAAACCCTAATATATCAGACTTAATTACAGCCTTAATTTCTTCATAATCCTGGTCAATAATTTCAATGACCATCAAAACACTGAGAATTTAAGTTTGACTTTCCTCATAGTTCTTTTAGGTCACAGACCCCAAGTACCACTCCTTGTAATTTCTGATTTAATTATAGTTTTTAGCTTTTCCTCACAACTCTGATCAACTCCAGTATCAATTTTAATTCCTGAGTACTTAGGTTAAAACTTCTTGATTAAAAACTATATTACTCTATCAATCAGTGGCTCCTGATTTTTTGAATCAACAGGCTGCTGCAAGGACTACTGAGCCTCTTCTTGCTAGTCAAACTTACTGCAGCAAGAAGAGAGGCTGGGTTTTTGCAAGTTTGGTTAGGTCTGGTCTCCTGATATAAGGCTGGGTGATACCCACAAATTCTAAGATTTCTTATCTCTGGCAGGCAGACATCTTGACTTTCATACTCTGCTGGACATGGTCTGTATAAAGCTCCACTCTCTATTTCTCTGCTGGGAAGCATTTGCTAATGGAAATCCTTTATTGCTGAATCTTGAGCAACATTGACTCACCCAATGAGTTCCTTGCTACAGCTGGGGTAAAGTCTGGATACTTTTAAACCCAAACTTGGTGGACCTGGCCCATGGTCTGGGGCAGGCCTCAGTTTGCTCTCTGTGGCCAGGCTGATTGATCTGAGCTGTCTTCACTCTGGTCGACAAAGCCTATCTTTCCATGACTAATGCATTTCCCTTTGTGGCTGGTGTAATCAGCTCCTTCAGTCCACCAGATTCTATATGGCAAAAATTCTGAAGGAGAAAGGCACGTTTTGGTCAGAGTCCTCCAGTCAGCAAGGATCCAGCACTTGGACTCTGCCACAGACCTTAGGCTAATTATGAAAGGAGAGTCTGTGCCATAACTTGACACAGCTTGCTTGAGATCATGGAAGGCACTGTGAATTCCTTGTGGGTGTTTCCTGGGTTGTATGTTAATAACTCAGACAGGATAAGGTATTCTAAATTCTAAATCTGTTTCCTGAGCTATACTTTTATCCACCTGTGAAAGCAAAGGTGCCTTCCTGCTCCTTTCCTCTCTGCCTCTCACTACCTGAACCTCACCTTCTATGTTAAATCTATCTATTTGCATTTCTTTGGATCTCATTTCATCTCTCCCTCCAGAATTGACTTGTTTGCAGTCTGATTTCCTATGCTATAGTCTGGTGGAGAGATAGATGCTTCTAGTCCGAAGTCTTTATCTGATTTAGTTTTCATAGTTCTGTCTAAAATCTTCTTTTCTGTCTGACACTCATTCTACTTGCCTCTCACCTGATTTAAGTTTGGGTAGTTTAGAGATTTTTCACTACCGTGCTGTGTTGGTTTTTTTTTTCTGCTTTCTCTGCCTGCCAAGGGTTCAAAATGGTTTTAATTTGCACCTACAGTGCCCAGGTCTCTGTGGGCCTTTCTTAAATTAATGGCCATATCCCAGATCTCCATATGAAAGGTTCTTGAATCCAGAAAAGAGGATTAGATTTATTTACCACTTGAGAAATCACTTTAATTTTATTTCTTGTTACCACATTTTGTTTCCTCAAGAGATGGCTAAGAGTGATACCATACTTTGTATCCTTGCATTTTGCGAGACTCATAGCTCACTTAGACTAAAAACACACTTAAAAAAATATGTTCCTGATTCACCCTATCTGTCTGATGAGGCCATTCAATTTTTACACTGGATATAACTCAAAAGAGGTCTTTTCCTATGGGAATCCCACGTGATGGGTGCCATATGCCAGGATAGCCCACCCCTAACAAGTCATCATGGGACAGGTAGGCAGAGTTGCACAGTGGTAATAAGTAAAGGCTACAGTAAAGTGATAGATAATAAGGCAGTTAGAAGAGAGATTGAAATAACGAAGTCAGGCACGTTTCATGGTAGCATGCTCTCCTCAGCCCTGCTTGGTGGTCCACCAGAGGATGCGGAAGGTGGGAATTGCAAGAAAAAGAGAGAGTGGCTTATTGCTAATCAAGGCTCACATCTATTTACAGGGCATGATTATAGGTCACCACACACATCACAGGAATGGGATGTTCAATAGGCAGAAGCATAACAGGAAGGATGACATAGTAAATGGATATGGGCAGACCCTAGATGTGATATGTCATCCTTGAGTGGGCTTGACCTCCCTGGATTCACCTTCAGTGAAACAGTCTACTATCCTTATCAGAAAGGAGTGGGCCAGGGTGGGACAGACTATACAGTCTGATTACCCTAGATAAATGAAAACCTTTAAGGAGAATAACCGGATCTACTTTTCATTGACTTCTAAGTATAGACATTTACTATGTGTAGCAAACAGTTAAGTTTGACATAAGTTTGGAGGAGACAACTTGGGAGAAATCTTTGTCTCCCACACCCAGTCATGTGCTTTGCAACCAGAGTGTTCTAAGATTATATTACACAATATCTGCTGCTATCCATAAAGTTTGCTTTAGCATTCTTTAGCCAAATTTTTTAGAGGTAGATTTGCAGGTCATTTTTCTTAGTCTTTCTTAATCTGGAAGTTCTGCTGCAACCTTTTCACCATAGATAACCTCACTGGTTTTTTAAATACCAGTGAAATAGTGTCTGGCATTGCAGTTTCAGTTATGCATACATGTTTTAACTGTACACCAGAGCTTGCTTATTGAATACATTTGGCACTTCCCACGAGTCACGTAAAGCCAAATGGCCTCATAAATTAAGAAAGTGTAGACTTAAATAGGACATAGTTGATGACCTAGGTCTACAATGTTCAGTCCTGAACACCACTGGAAAGTAAATACAGAGGAAACATGTAAGATTTCTTTTTCTCTCTCACAAGGTTCCTATTCAGTAAACATTAGCAAAACTCAGGCTGACACCATTTTTCATTTATTAGACATCATCTCAAGTCAACTTTAGTTTCACCTTAGCAAGCCCATCAGAATGTCATCTTTGTACTTTGTTTGATTTATAGGATTTTGGATCGCTATGTTCAGGAGCAGATTCCTGGTGCCAAGGTTGTGGTGGAATCCATTGGTGCTCGCCGGCATGGAGATGCCTTTTCTCTAGAAGATTACACCAAATGTGATTTGACTGTCTATGCAATCGACCCCCAAACTAACAGAGCCATTGATAGAAATGAGCTTTTTAAGTAAGTATCTCTTAACTTGTGTAAGAACTCTCAGATTCTTTATGCCATCTACATTTGCTATGTTACCCATTGATCAGTCTGTTTAAGACTATCAACACCAGGAAAATAAATACTAAAAACAGAAAATTGTTCAGTAATGTGCCTTGTATGCAAAAATCTTATAGTTTTTAGAATCTTCACATCTTGGAAGGGTCAGTTCCAAGTTTGCAAAGAGCGTTTTCCAGGGTTCTTTTCTCCTTAGCAAGGAGCTTTGGTGCATAGTAGTTACAAGTTGGGATGTGATTTGCAAGGCCAGCAACAGGAAACCACCAGCCAGCTGCCTGGGAGACAGATGAGGCTCTCCACTCTGTAAAGAGTTACAGTGTCTAAAGCTCACAGAGGACAATTCTACCCTGCCCTGAAGGGCCACTGTGAGGCAGAATTGACCCAATGCCAGTGAAATTGGAGTTCTCTTTATGAACTTGGAGGAAGTTGTTCACCGTAGCAAAAAGGAACAACCAAATGAGAACAGCAGTACTTCTCTTTTGTTCAAGTCTGTGCTTATCTGAAAAGCAATGTTCAAATTCTTTTGTGAAGTGACAATTTGTGTTCAGTTAGTATGCTTAAATTTTAACATTAAATCTAGCTTTCTTAAATATTGACTAACAAGCAAACACTGGTACCACTGGTAGCTTGACAAGTGGGTGGGAAAAGGAAAATAAACACTCCCATCTATGTGATACTTTACCTAAGTATGCACTTACATTTTTAAATTCCAAATTCTGAAAATTGGATATATAAGTAAAATGCTACATAAATTTTAATAACAGTCCATACTTTCCCTGGTATGTTAATTTAGCATAGTGTACTACTTTTTGTTTTCAATTCATTAGCTGGTTATGCTTTACTCTTATGACAGTTAGTGTTCAAAAGGTATTTATGGGATGCAACTATTAACTAAATTGAAAGGTAATTTTTAAACATAAAATATGGTTCTGTATGTATATACACAATAATTTCTATATATGTATCAACATGTATAATTTTTCATTTAGACTTTGTCTACACACATTTTAAATTTTAATATATTCATTTATACATTCCTTTCTGTCTTTGTGTATATTGTCCAGTAGATTCTGACTCATGCTATTAAGTGTCATTGAAAGGACTTTGTGCCTCATAGTGACCTCATGTGATGGACTGGTATTGTTCCAATGTTTTATTGGCTCTATTCTATAGGGGAGGATTTTACTAGGTCTTATCTTCCAACCATCTACCATTCGTTAACATCCAAGCAAGCATTTAACCATCGTATCAACAGGGTGGCTTTATTTATTAAAATCTGTATATTATTCACATAATTTTACTTTAATTCTGATCACTAACTAAAATTCATAGTTCCTATTTTAGTACCAGTAAATAATTTATAATATCAACTTAATTTCCTAAAGAACTATAGTTGTTTGATATAGATGATATTCATCACTTCAGTGAATAATGCTATCAGAAAAATGAAACATGGTCTACTGTTGAAAGGTGTAATGACTGAATAAGGCTTCCAAATTCAAATAAAATGGATGATGCGTACAGTTACCACTGGCTGCTAATCAGAAGGTGGGAGACTTGACTCTATGAAGAGGTGCCTTGAAAGAAAGGTCTGGTATTCTACTGAAAAACCAGTCATTGAAAATCTCATGGTGCACAATTCTTCTGACACACATGAGGTAGCCATGACGGAAATCAGTTTAGCAGCAGGGGATATTCGGTTTGGACTGCATTTCCAACTTCTTAGAATAGCTGCTGGGGTTCTATAGGGTTCTCTCATTATTCCTTTTCAACACATGTTTCTTTAGGCTGATTCACACCTGAACCACAGAAAAGGTTTCTGTGTGTACCTTCATGCCAGCCGCAAGAATTAGTCTGCTCTTACTTGGTGCTGGGTTCAGTGTGTTGGGGGTGGCAGGTGGTGGTGGGCGGGGGGGGGATGCTTGGGAAGGTAGAATGTGTCTGTCTTCTTTTTTTCCTGCTCTGGGAAGTACACATTTGTCTTTACAGGGAATTTTTTCAGATTTCCTCTTTTCCTCTTCTTCATATTTGCAGAGATGCTCAGTTTTATAATTCTGGTACGTCTTCAGTGCATAAGAGTTTTGCCTCTCCAGATGAATCACTGCACTTCTGCTTTTTACTGGTGTAGTGTCTCTTCTGTCCACGAGTTTTCTCTCTCCTTCTTCTGTGGATAGTGGGGTCTTTATCTGAAGAGAGAGAGAGAGAGAATTATCTGGCCCTCTCATGATGACTTAAAAATCAGAGGAATTACAGAGTGGTTGTGCCAGGTTTATCCTGCATACCGGTCTTATGAAGGGCATTTCTCTTGTTTTCTATCTGTGTCTAACTTATTGTATATAGTTCCATGAAAAAGAATTTAAAAATGAGTGCAATTTAGGAATTTTCTTTCTAAACTGGCACACTTATCTTTTAAACATTTCATAAAACTTATATTGCTTTTTTTTGTCTTTTCTCCAAAAGAAATTGTCACCCTTTAAAATAAATAAATAAATAAATAATTGTCACCCTTTCAAATACTATTCATTTTTTGTGGCATCCACTTAAGAAAATGTGTATTTAATGTTATTTAAATTTACTTAAAATCTACTAATTAATTGAACTGTGTTGTTCACATTTTAACACTAATAAAATGACCATTTATAATCAACTTAATTTTCTGAAGAACCACAATTATGTAAGTCATTCATCACTTCATTTTCTTTTCTTTTTTTTTTTTTTTTTGGCATC